>JBAMCJ010005643.1:0-145086 GCA_037075205.1 Drosophila prostipennis | reverse complement strand
TATCATATATGTAAAAACAAAAGATAGGAAAACTGAAGATAAAACAATTAGATTTATGATTTGTTACATTTACTTGTGGTTTCCAACTTAAAAGAAAAAGAAGAAAAGAATTTAAATGAATTTGTAAACAAGCATATGAACCCTACAATGCCAATACAAAAGCCCTAAAACTAAAAGAAAACTAAATTGAAAATTAATAATAATTAAGTACTACCAGAAGTGTCTAATCGGAACAATGAACTACTGAAATGAGCGAAATTATTAATATTATGATAAATGCCTTCGAGAACAAGTTTTGAATTGAATGTTTAATATGAAGAAAGATTATTAGATAAATATAATGGGGTACTAAAAGAACCAGCGCACTTCTATTTACTATAGGGTTAATGCACAACATATTTTGAAAAGTATTAACAAGGTTGGGCGGGTAATAAAGGGCACTTACACCAGGCTCTATAAGAAACAATACGCATAAACATAATTAAAATTTATAACACCTATAAAATTTATAGCACAAAAATTTCTCTTGTAAAATTCGATAATTAGATTTGATTAAAGATCCCCCCATCCGACGCAGTCCTAGCCGAAAAACGTCCCAGTGCTAACCACAATCAAATTAAGTCTAGTTACTGGCAACTCAGGTTGCCTGAGAATCCTTACAGATGTTCTGATACTAAGTTGTTCACAGGAGGGTTTCAAAAACTGTGAGCTGAGAAGCAAAAGCAACTAAATTTATCCTTTGATGTTACTATGAAATCAACAGACTTTTTACAAGAAAGCAAAGCTAAAGCAAAAATATGAAATTTCAAAATCCCTTAACATTTGCTTTGCTTTGGCTTTTGGAAGCAAAGCAACATAAAGAGTACTACATACTTCCGAAAGCAAAAAACATTGCTTTTGTGTTGCTGTCAGCAAACTGGAAGCACTTTTAACATTCAAAAATATTAATACTTCTGTCTCCTCTCTTAGTCCTCACAAATTTATTAAGAAAAAAGGACCGCGACTCATCAAAATTAAAAAAAAACAAGGGAGAACGCTATAGTCGGGTTGGTGTCCCGACTGTCTAATACCCGTCACTCGGCTAAAGGGAGTGCGAGGGAGATGGAGATATAAACTTTTATCAGGCATAACTTTTTAACGAATGGTCCGATTTAAAAAATTTCTTCTACATTTCGATAGGTATAACCAAACACAACTAAATTGCATTTAAAACTTCTCAGAAATCTTTAAAATTGTGGGCGCCAGACACATTTTAGTATCGTTTGTGGGTGACTATGGGCGATTGTGGGCGTTAGAGGGGGCGTGGCGGTCGGCTGAAATAAACTTGCGCTGCGTAGGAAGCCCAAGAATATGTGTTGGTAATCCCAATATTCTAGCTTTTGTAGTTTCCAAGATCTCAGAGTTCATCCGGACGGACAGACGGACATGGCTAGATCGACTCGGCTAGTGATCCTGATCAAGAATATATATACTTTATAGGGTCGGAACTCTACGAGTAACGGGTAACTTACATATATGTAAAACATATATGACTACAGTAGCATAGGAAATGGTTAGTGAAGTAGAGTATTACCAGGTTTTGAAGAATCGATTTCAACATCGCACCAACCATTTTATCCTAAGATCTACTCAATCTAAAGAAGTTAACCCTTATCTTCTAAAGAATTCGCGTTCATTAAAGAATCTATATATTAGGTTGTCAAAAAAGTCTTGCGGTATTTTTGCTAGTTGTCGCTGCAAGCGCGTAGTTCTAGTTTTATTCGTCGCATCGGTTCATGCTATACCTTTTTGGAAAGCTCATTTCACGTTTGATTGATTGTCTTTTCTTTTAAGTCGTTCGTGAGTTACAGCGTAGCAATCATGGAGCAAAATAAAGAGAAAATATGGCATATTTTACAGTACTACTACGATAAAGGTTTTTGTTTTGGTGCGGAGGTGGTCAAAGACGGAAGGCCTGTCGTAGAAAATTGCGATAAAACCGGCATAGTAGTAGCCGTAGCATCGGTCAAGAGCTTGGCTTAAGTCATCAAGCCGTTATAAACCATTTGAAGAAGCTTTGAGTCACTTAAAAGCTCGATGTAAAAAAAGAAAAAAATAATATAATAAAAATACCGAAGGACTTTTTTGACAACCTAATAAATTTTAAACCAAGCATAGAAAATGGTCCATACCATCTGAATAGCCTTTTGTTCTTAAGAATTCGCGGTTATTCAAGATTTTTTTTTGTATGGTTTGTATGATATAATAATCGAATCCTCAATAAAATGTGTGGATCATACTTATCATAACTGAAAATATCAACATGTACTGGTACTTTTTAGAAATAATAATTACGGTTCCTGAATAAGTCTATAAATTTAAACATGAAAAATGTTCATTTACATTTATATATCAAGACCGATTTATTGCTTTCAAATGTAAAATGCTGCTGTAACATTGCTTCCGACGAAATTTTAACAGTCGACTTTGGCTGTCGTTGATTTTGCTTCGACTTTGCTTCCGACTTCCAAAAACTTTCACAGCAGTAGCACAGTAAAAACAACACATAGGAAGCATTCACATCATTTTCAAGCCCTGAATTTTACATGCATTTATGTACATGCCGTCTTTGATGTGTGTGTGTGACATTTCGTTTTTACATGTAATTTTGACTACTAAAAGTTTTTCACTGAAAATCCATTCTAAAAATGATTTTAAGTCAAAACAAAAATTCCTAAAGGTTTTAACGGATAAGCTGCACAATTTTTTTTTATCAGGTGTTCCAGAAAAAAAAATTTGGCCGCCTCTCTTACGCTTCAAATGACTCTCGAAGAAATCGCGTTCCAAGGAAGATTATATATTTTAAGCTTTATTTAATTCTTTACCACCCAAAACCAAACATCAAGATTGAATTTGTTTTGCTCAGCGACACAAAAATCCATATTCAGCATATTTGACATTCGCATTGGCTATGTAATCCAAGCACCAACAAATAGTGTTCAAAAATTCAGAGCATTGAAGCAACTTCACGAAGGAGTGTGTAGAGGAATCTTGTAATCCGTTGTTCTCCTTGATTTCTTGATTCTCCGTTGTTTGAGGTTCCGTTAGGCAAATGTTACGTAAGTTTGCTGGTTTAAATTAATATAAGTTTTGCACACAAGTAAGCACAAAGATTGAAGTAAGTGTACAACTATTGGAAGCTGGTGAAGTTATGAGTGTATGTTCCCCTCATGGGCCACCAAAATGTTGTGACGATTCGCATACGATCGTCAAAGTTGAGCAGAAGTCTGCTCTGGGGGTCTTTCACACACTTTGTAAATGAAAACTAAGAAGGATGTAGAACTTCACCAGTTGTAACTGTATTTACTTTCAATCTTTGACTTATTGTTATTTAATGTACAAATTTAGGGAATAGAACAATATCGGTTTTAAACGCGACCAGCTTTTCTTTCTTGTCTTCTTCTTCTTTTTCTTGTTGCGTTGCGAATGCCAGCAGAATTCGAACATTCGCTGTTTAAACTGCTGTTGTGAACTGCTTCTCAGAGTCGCCAGAAACAGCTGTCCAGCTTGTCCAAAATGCCAGAAACACCCGTTCAGTGTGTAATAAACAAAGTGCTTTTAAAAAATTCTTATTCGGCCACAGCATCGCGTTGCTTAAGGTTTTTACCTATGCACAGTGTTTGTACATACAGTGAACCCAACGCATAATCGGACACCAATTTTTTTTCTATCATAAAACTGCCCCAAAATCATTAAAAACAAGAAAAGAAGCTAGCTTCGGCCAGCCGAAGCTTATATACCCTCGCAGATAATTCCTATTAATCACTAATTTTCCGATCATTCCTATGGCAGCTATATGATATAGTAGTTCGATATTGATAAAATTAAAATCGAAATTCGAAAGCATTTAAAAAGAGTCATGTTCTAGAGTAGAAGAGAATACAATAAAAGACAACGAAGCAATAATTTATTTCCTATTATATTCCCATTCATTTTCCGATCGATCCTATGGCAGCTATATGATATAGTCGTCCGATTTTGAAACAATTTTATTCGAAATTCAGAATTAGATTAAAAATGGCATTTCCAAAAGTAGGAGGTTCTAGGTTCAAAAAAACCCAAGATATAATTTTTTTACATTATTTTTCCCGATTGTTCCTATGGGAGCTATATGATTTAGTTGTCCGATCCGGCTCGTTCCGACTTATATACTACCTGCAACAGAAAGAAGACTTTTGGGAAAGTTTTAGCCCGATAGCTTTAAAACTGAGAGACTAGTTTACGTAGAAACAGACGGACAGACGGACGGACAGACGGACATGGCTAGATCGACTCGTCTAGTGATGCTGATCAAGAATATTTATGGGGTCGGAAACGTCTCCTTCACTGCGTTGCAAACTTCTGACTGAAATCATAATACCCTCTGCAAGGGTATAAAAAACTCTGTACGCCGAAATATACACGGCTTCCGAATAATACACATAATCGTCATGTTGCTTCATCAATTCTTCACAAAGTGGAAAAATCAAATTTTTGTATTTGAAATGTTTACTAGTAAAGAAAACGATATTAGTTTTCTTTAATTATTTAATCGATAGCGGGTTAAAATGTATTCCGCCCTTCGGCTAAAAATCTGAGAAGAAGTTTGGGCTTTTCCCATATCCTGCCTCTGCACATTAATAGGGAACAAACTTTGCCAATAAGTCCCAAACATTTGGGGTACGTGAATATATGTAGATCCGACAATAAATAAAAACATCAGTAGGTGAAGATCAAAACTGACATGAAAGAGCCACTTTTATATTTTTTAGATTTAATTCAGTGGTGGCCACCCAGTCGGAAGTTTTGAAGTTGACGGTTTTCGGAATGCATCCGGCTCGCATCTTTGTCCACAGTAAAAATGCGATAGAATGTTGGACAGCATCCAGAATGCGTTCTAGATGCAACCCAAGTCATTACTCCCCTATAGCTTCTTTTAGAAGGCAAAAAGGGAGCGGAGCCGAGCCCTTGCCGAAACCCGAACGCTTGCCGATCGTTCGTTTTTTTTTTCAATCGGTGCAATTATAGCATTCATTGGAATGCATCCGGAATGCATCAATTGGCATGGAAAATATGAAATGATAATCTTTAAAACGGTACTTTTGAAAAAAACAAATGAGAAGAACAAAAGAGACATTGCAAGAACGCGCGCGTTTTTTTCGTTTCTTATGCATTTCTTGTCACTTGCTTTTTGGAATTTGACCAGTTAAGTGTAATTGATTTTTCGGTTAAACCAATTTTAATCGTTTTATTTGTTTGTAGTTCTTGAAAAACAAACCTTTGTGCTTTTCGGTGCCAAGTAAGTACAGTGCGGTGATAAGTGGAAATAAAAAATAATACTTCTTAACGAGGTAAAAAAAACCAACTAAATAAAAGTGTATTTATTTTTTAAACAAACAAAAATAATTGTGTGTGTGTGTGTTGTGACGATTCGCATACGATCGTCAAAGTTGAGCAAAGTTGGGTCGGAACTCTACGAGTAACGGGTAACTTACATATATGTAAAACATATATGACTACAGTAGCATAGGAAATGGTTAGTGAAGTAGAGTATTACCAGGTTTTGAAGAATCGATTTCAACATCGCACCAACCATTTTATCCTAAGATCTACTCAATCTAAAGAAGTTAACCCTTATCTTCTAAAGAATTCGCGTTCATTAAAGAATCTATATATTAGGTTGTCAAAAAAGTCTTGCGGTATTTTTGCTAGTTGTCGCTGCAAGCGCGTAGTTCTAGTTTTATTCGTCGCATCGGTTCATGCTATACCTTTTTGGAAAGCTCATTTCACGTTTGTTTGATTGTCTTTTCTTTTAAGTGGTTCGTGAGTTACAGCGTAGCAATCATGGAGCAAAATAAAGAGAAAATATGGCATATTTTACAGTACTACTACGATAAAGGTTTTTGTTTTGGTGCAGAGGTGGTCAAAGACGGAAGGCCTGTCGTAGAAAATTGCGATAAAACCGGCATAGTAGTAGCCGTAGCATCGGTCAAGAGCTTGGCTTAAGTCATCAAGCCGTTATAAACCATTTGAAGAAGCTTTGAGTCACTTAAAAGCTCGATGTAAAAAAAGAAAAAAATAATTTAATAAAAATACCGAAGGACTTTTTTGACAACCTAATAAATTTTAAACCAAGCATAGAAAATGGTCCATACCATCTGAATAGCCTCTTGTTCTTAAGAATTCGCGGTTATTCAAGATTTTTTTTTGTATGGTTTGTATGATATAATAATCGAATCCTCAATAAAATGTGTGGATCATACTTATCATAACTGAAAATATCAACATGTACTGGTACTTTTTAGAAATAATAATTACGGTTCCTGAATAAGTCTATAAATTTAAACATGAAAAATGTTCATTTACATTTATATATCAAGACCGATTTATTGCTTTCAAATGTAAAATGCTGCTGTAACATTGCTTCCGACGAAATTTTAACAGTCGACTTTGGCTGTCGTTGATTTTGCTTCGACTTTGCTTCCGACTTCCAAAAACTTTCACAGCAGTAGCACAGTAAAAACAACACATAGGAAGCATTCACATCATTTTCAAGCCCTGAATTTTACATGCATTTATGTACATGCCGTCTTTGATGTGTGTGTGTGACATTTCGTTTTTACATGTAATTTTGACTACTAAAAGTTTTTCACTGAAAATCCATTCTAAAAATGATTTTAAGTCAAAACAAAAATTCCTAAAGGTTTTAACGGATTAGCTGCACAATTTTTTTTTATCAGGTGTTCCAGAAAAAAAAATTTGGCCGCCTCTCTTACGCTTCAAATGACTCTCGAAGAAATCGCGGTCCAAGGAAGATTATATATTTTAAGCTTTATTTAATTCTTTACCACCCAAAACCAAACATCAAGATTGAATTTGTTTTGCTCAGCGACACAACAATCCATATTCAGCATATTTGACATTCGCATTGGCTATGTAATCCAAGCACCAACAAATAGTGTTCAAAAATTCAGAGCATTGAAGCAACTTCACGAAGGAGTGTGTAGAGGAATCTTGTAATCCGTTGTTCTCCTTGATTTCTTGATTCTCCGTTGTTTGAGGTTCCGTTAGGCAAATGTTACGTAAGTTTGCTGGTTTAAATTAATATAAGTTTTGCACACAAGTAAGCACAAAGATTGAAGTAAGTGTACAACTATTGGAAGCTGGTGAAGTTATGAGTGTATGTTCCCCTCATGGGCCACCAAAATGTTGTGACGATTCGCATACGATCGTCAAAGTTGAGCAGAAGTCTGCTCTGGGGGTCTTTCACACACTTTGTAAATGAAAACTAAGAAGGATGTAGAACTTCACCAGTTGTAACTGTATTTACTTTCAATCTTTGACTTATTGTTATTTAATGTACAAATTTAGGGAATAGAACAATATCGGTTTTAAACGCGACCAGCTTTTCTTTCTTGTCTTCTTCTTCTTTTTCTTGTTGCGTTGCGAATGCCAGCAGAATTCGAACATTCGCTGTTTAAACTGCTGTTGTGAACTGCTTCTCAGAGTCGCCAGAAACAGCTGTCCAGCTTGTCCAAAATGCCAGAAACACCCGTTCAGTGTGTAATAAACAAAGTGCTTTTAAAAAAATTCTTATTCGGCCACAGCATTGCGTTGCTTAAGGTTTTTACCTATGCACAGTGTTTGTACATACAGTGAACCCAACGCATAATCGGACACCAATTTTTTTCTATCATAAAACTGCCCCAAAATCATTAAAAACAAGAAAAGAAGCTAGCTTCGGCCAGCCGAAGCTTATATACCCTCGCAGATAATTCCTATTAATCACTAATTTTCCGATCATTCCTATGGCAGCTATATGATATAGTAGTTCGATATTGATAAAATTAAAATCGAAATTCGAAAGCATTTAAAAAGAGTCATGTTCTAGAGTAGAAGAGAATACAATAAAAGACAACGAAGCAATAATTTATTTCCTATTATATTCCCATTCATTTTCCGATCGTTCCTATGGCAGCTATATGATATAGTCGTCCGATTTTGAAACAATTTTATTCGAAATTCAGAATTAGATTAAAAATGGCATTTCCAAAAGTAGGAGGTTCTAGGTTCAAAAAACCCAAGATATAATTTTTTTACATTATTTTTCCCGATTGTTCCTATGGGAGCTATAGTTGTCCGATCCGGCTCGTTCCGACTTATATACTACCTGCAACAGAAAGAAGACTTTTGGGAAAGTTTTAGCCCGATAGCTTTAAAACTGAGAGACTAGTTTACGTAGAAACAGACGGACAGACGGACGGACAGACGGACATGGCTAGATCGACTCGTCTAGTGATGCTGATCAAGAATATTTATGGGGTCGGAAACGTCTCCTTCACTGCGTTGCAAACTTCTGACTGAAATCATAATACCCTCTGCAAGGGTATAAAAAACTCTGTACGCCGAAATATACACGGCTTCCGAATAATACACATAATCGTCATGTTGCTTCATCAATTCTTCACAAAGTGGAAAAATCAAATTTTTGTATTTGAAATGTTTACTAGTAAAGAAAACGATATTAGTTTTCTTTAATTATTTAATCGATAGCGGGTTAAAATGTATTCCGCCCTTCGGCTAAAAATCTGAGAAGAAGTTTGGGCTTTTCCCATATCCTGCCTCTGCACATTAATAGGGAACAAACTTTGCCAATAAGTCCCAAACATTTGGGGTACGTGAATATATGTAGATCCGACAATAAATAAAAACATCAGTAGGTGAAGATCAAAACTGACACGAAAGAGCCACTTTTATATTTTTTAGATTTAATTCAGTGGTGGCCACCCAGTCGGAAGTTTTGAAGTTGACGGTTTTCGGAATGCATCCGGCTCGCATCTTTGTCCACAGTAAAAATGCGATAGAATGTTGGACAGCATCCAGAATGCGTTCTAGATGCAACCCAAGTCATTACTCCCCTATAGCTTCTTTTAGAAGGCAAAAAGGGAGCGGAGCCGAGCCCTTGCCGAAACCCGAACGCTTGCCGATCGTTCGTTTTTTTTTTTCAATCGGTGCAATTATAGCATTCATTGGAATGCATCCGGAATGCATCAATTGGCATGGAAAATATGAAATGATAATCTTTAAAACGGTACTTTTGAAAAAAACAAATGAGAAGAACAAAAGAGACATTGCAAGAACGCGCGCGTTTTTTTCGTTTCTTATGCATTTCTTGTCACTTGCTTTTTGGAATTTGACCAGTTAAGTGTAATTGATTTTTCGGTTAAACCAATTTTAATCGTTTTATTTGTTTGTAGTTCTTGATAAACAAACCTTTGTGCTTTTCGGTGCCAAGTAAGTACAGTGCGGTGATAAGTGGAAATAAAAAATAATACTTCTTAACGAGGTAAAAAAAACCAACTAAATAAAAGTGTATTTATTTTTTAAACAAACAAAAATAATTGTGTGTGTGTGTGTTGTGACGATTCGCATACGATCGTCAAAGTTGAGCAGAAGCCTGCTCTGGGGGTCTTTCACACACTTTGTAAATGAAAACTAAGAAGGATGTAGAACTTCACCAGTTATAACTGTATTTACTTTCAATCTTTGACTTATTGTTATTTAATGTACAAAATTAGGGAAAAGAACAATATCGGTTTTAAACGTGACCAGCTTCTCTTTCTTGTCTTCTTCTTCTTTTTCTTGTTGCGTTGCGAATGCCAGAAAAATTAGAACATTCGCTGTTTAAACTGCTGTTGTGAACTGCTTCTCAGAGTCGCCAGAAACAGCTGTCCAGCTTGTCCAAAATGCCAGAAACACCCGTTCATGCCGCCCCCAATACTGGACCCAGTATTCAAAGCCTTCGACCATGCTGAACTCTAAAAAAAGTTAAAGTATGTTATGGAATGAATGCGGGTATATTCAAAGGTGCATGGGTTTTGTGCTCGGGCTAGATTCTTCAGTAAATCTTGGCAAGGGTAAACGGCCAATTTTTAACACCGACCTCTTGTAAATTCCGGTTGAGGTCTTGATTGTAGCTACTCGAACGAACCCATCGGCTCCAGGATGTAAGTCGATGATTCGCCCTAATTTCCAGTTAGAAGGACCAGTTCGATCATCCTTGATGATGATCATGTCGTTACGCTGAAGGTTGTCAGTTTCGTGGCGCCACTTGGGGCGCGCTTGTAGATGCGAAAGCCAATCTGCACCCCATTTTCTCCAAAAGGTGCGAAACATCCTTTGCCCGTTCAGAAACTCTGTGTTTAGTGAAGAATCCTTAAGGCTTGGCTCAGGGAGTGACATCATGGAATCACCGATCAAAAAATGTGCCGCGGTTAAAGCGTGCAAATCATCTAAGTTATCTATGTTAAATGGCATAATGGTCTAGAGTTCAAGCATGCTTCTATCTGGACAAGAATCGTAGACAGCTGCTCGTACGTCATTTTAATACCATTACACAGTCGTTGAAGATGGGTTTTAACAGCTTTAACGTTGGATTCCCAGAGTCCCCCAAAGTTTGGACTGTGTGGGGGATTAAAATGCCATTGAATGTTTCGACGAGTGAGTTCAGGAACTACTGTTTCTTCAACTCCTTGATATAAATCCTTGGTCCACAGCTTTAGAGATTTGTCGGATGAGATAAAGTTGGTTCCACAGTCGCTGTATAGATGTTGACAAAAACCTCTACGGCCGATAAGACGCTGCAGTGCCCACAGAAAATGCTTCCCGTGACCGCTTCCAAATGAATCGCTTTGCTTGCTAAGCAAATGAAAACTGCAATGTATGCTTTATAGCAAGTGTGTCCTCTGAATCTGGATGACTTTATCTCAATCGCGCCAGTGTAATCAACTCCAGTTGGTTCGAATGACCGTTTGGGCGGATTAACACGGTGCGCTGGTAAATCTCCCATCAGTTGGCTGGATGGGGTCGGACGGTGCTTGAAACACGTTACGCACTGTCGCAGAATCCTTTTTACTGCCTATTTACCGTTGACGATCCAGAATACTTGATGAAGTGTAGCTAACGTTAGTTGTACACCGCCATGTAAGGTGTTTTGATGAGCGTTATTTATAATCAAAACCGTCAGGTGGTGTGCCTTTGGATGGATTATTGGTGTACGTTGAGATATGGAGAGCTCTAAAGCATTTTTAAGTCTGCCTTTAACTCTCATGAGCCCAAGAAACGGTGAAAGTTGGCTGAGCTTATTGTGTCTAGATAGAAATTTATTGGATCGAAGTGTAGTATGTTCACATATCGAATGCACACTGTACTCAGTGTTACGCATCGATTTAAGTACAGACACCTTATTTGGCATTTTGCATTTGGCCACAATAACAAAACACAAATACATTTATAATCCTAGCAGTTCCCGAGTGCCCGGTTATATGACCGCCCTCGAATGCGTGGGAACTGCAGTGTCAGCATATTTGATATGTGCGACCGCTCCGACGGCCAAGTGAACATAGTATCTCTCTCTCTCTCATATATAAGCACAATTATACATAAGCGTCGACCGCAGCTCTGCCGGCGTCTCTGCCGACATAGCCGGCCGATCTTAGCTTTATGCAAACATGTAATAGAATTAAGAATTCAGATTGAAAATAATAAAGCTTGGGGAGAGTACCACTGAGTCGCTCCCAAATTCAACCAAAAATACAAGTCTACAAGAAGAAACATTAAACATGGCGACCGTGACAATGTGATCGTGAGTGAATATATCCAACTGTTTATTGATTGGCTTAGATGCCTGGCATACAGTACATAAACTGTCTTCCTAATGTCGCCGCAACTAGAACTTGAACCAGTTGGACTAAGGATTGCATATGAGGATCTGAAGACTAGAGCGACAGCCTCTGTTGAATGCAGAATGAGTAAAACTTGATTGTGAGTCAGAATTGTTACTGATTTTATTGAATAAACTTAACGGTATTTATAGGTAAAAAGTGCTTAGGTTAACAGAATAGGTAAAAAGCAAAGTGTTGGTTATTATGTATTATTGGCAAATCCGCTACTGGGAGCAAACCCAGTTACAATTCAGCAGAATAAGCTTGTGCCAATAAGTGGGTCATTGATAATGTTGCTGACGGCTTGACCCGATATATGATACTTCAGTGCGCTGACTTATAGCTATTGCTGCGACTGAACATTCTCCCGGCCGTTGACAAGTGGTCAACCATCGCTAATGCTGAACGCAAAACTGCGTGGGGTCGGTTCAGGTGATGGCTGCTCGTCGTTCTCTTGGTTGTTGTTGGTCCGTTGTCGTGGCTTCCAGTTGACGAATCGCCTTCGCAGAGTATATGCAATGATCAATATTATTGATATTGCTAACGCAGCATAAGTGGCTACTTGATGATGCTGCACGGTGGTAAATTGATTTGACCATGCAGTGTCCTTTAGCTTAGCCAGCCGTTGCTGTAGACGATCCAGTTCGTCTGATTCAGATTGTTGGGTTGCAGTCTCTCGAGCTGACTCTGATGTATCTTCCACATCGGGCGTTGTTATATTGCCAAAACGAATGTACGCTAAGCGTGATTCGGTGATCATCGTGCTGAATGTGCTAATACTCATGTTAGCGTTTCGTGCGGTGCAGCCTGAGGACAGAGACAATAAACCCGATCCATTAAGGTGAATGGTGGATGGCATTCCCTTGCATACAGCTTGAAGTTCTATTTGGTTGTGGGTCGCAAACATCCATCTGTTTCGTTGATGCGTTCTTACCCAAATCAAGTCTGCCTTCGACTTAATAATCTCACAGAGTGTTTCAGATTTGTTATTGAATAGCTGAAATTCACACCGATTTTCAGCGTTGAATGCGGCTTGATGGTTATAGCAAATGTGTTCGTTGCTGGATAGTACTAGACATTGCTCGAACTCATCCTCAGTCAGACCAATGAATTGATCTCTATGGGAATTTACAGCGATGATTGGTGTCTTAATGTCAAAACGATTCCAGCCTCCTGATTTCCACGTCGGGATGGGGATGATGCTGAAGACTTCCTGCTGTGCTGTTGATACCAGAGGCACTGTTATTTTGAATATAACATGATCTGTAGTTGTGGTTCCCTCGGCGCGCATGATTTTATAGAGTTCCATTACATTTTCCGACGAGACCGGCAACATCTGATCCGGAAGTAGGTGATCCCGAATTTTGTCGAGTTGGTCTCTTAGCTGTGTAGGAGTTACCAGCATGGGACTGATGGTTCGATGACGAACGTCGGTAAGAACGCTGGCAATTTCCGCTTGCATCCGCTGCATTCCAGTAGCCAGCAGCGTTAGCTGGGCAGTTAAGATCACAAAAGTTTGCTGTAAGTGATCGCCTTGATATCTGCCTCGTTCCTTGTTGATGGTTGCAAGTTGATGCTCCAACTTTCTGATACGGTTATCAGTAGAGGACTTGCTTTTCCTGACTACGTTTATAGTAGAATCCAAGATCGATGTTTGATTCTTGAGCAGCATCATCAACACATCTTCTCTATATTTCACCTCATTTATAACCTTGGTCATGTCGTCTGCATACCTGGCGTCAAGTACGCCAAATAATGAGTTAGCCACGTTACCTACTATATCGAGTGGTGATCTTCGCTGTCGGGAATGGTTAATCAGATAACTTCCCTCTTGTAGCTCGGCAAATACATGTTGAAAATGCTCAAATATAGAGATGCATGCGTTTTCGTTATGCAGCTCAGAACACTTGTGCTTGAGTTCATCAATCCCAGTGGACAATATGTTCATGTCGCTCCAATATGGTTTCAAGTCATAGTACGCAATGATGGTCCATTCCGAAATTGCTGTTCTTGCAGTGCCGAGTCGTTCATAGAATATTCCGGGCTGATTGGCGAACTGAGTTACATTGATTGGCTGTCCTACTGCAAGCGGAAGAATTAGTAGCATTGCCAGTAACGTTGGTAGAACTGGAATTTTTACTTTCTTCCTCGTCGATGGAACTGTTAGACCGCTTTGTCGATACTTCTTCTTTAAGAAGCGGCGCAAGACGCGTGATTGGTCGTTGAAATACGCCGGACGCAGTTTTTACGTCTACTACACGTATGTAATTATCTTTGCCAGGACATGTCTTTACTATTTTTCCCATCGGCCAACTCATCACCGGCAAATTATCTTCCTTTATTAATACTAGTAGTCCTTCTTTGACGTTCTGCGACATGGTCTTCCATTTGTTGCGCATTTGAAGCTCTTGAAGGTATTCCATTGACCACTGCTTCCAGAATGCGTGCTTAAGTCTGGACACTAACTCCCATCTTTTTACCAATGTTTTGTTAATTGGTGAGAGATTTACATCGGGTGGGGCCGTTAGAGGCTCACCAATCAGGAAATGGCCTGGGGTTAATGCAGACACATCCGTAGGATCGGACGACATGGGTGTAATAGGTCGGGAATTAAGAATTGCTTCGACTTCTACTATTACCGTGTTAAGCTCCTCAAATGTCAATGATGCGGTGGCTGTAACTGATACTAGTAACCGCTTCGCAGATTTTACTGCAGCTTCCCACAGCCCGCCGAACGATGGAGCTCGGGGCGGTATGAACTTAAAATCCACCTGTCTCTGATTGCAATGGTGGATGATTTGGGCTTGTGCCTTATCCGTGAAGATTGCTTCTTCTAAGGCCTTTAGTTTATTGTTGGCGCCGACGAAGTTGGTTGCGTTATCGCAGTGGATGGTCTGACACCTTCCACGTCGACTCAAAAATCGTCGAAGAGCTCCTAAGAACGCATCTGTTGTTAGGTTGCTTACCAACTCTAGATGTACTGCCTTCGTAGCGAAACAGCAGAAAACTGCAATATATGCCTTGTCTGGTCTTTTTCCACGGAGTTTATGGTGAATCCAAATTGGCCCGCAGTAATCAACACCAGAATTGAAGAAAGGTCGAGCTTGTGTTACTCGGTCGACTGGCAGATTGCCCATGATTTGTTGCATCAGTTTGGGCCGTGCCTTTGTGCACTTGACACAACAGTGTATAATGCTTCTCGCCATTGTTTTATCATTAATGATCCAGTATTGCTGTCTGGCAATGGCTCTTAACGCCTGCGCACCGCAATGCATGTTCTCTTCATGCATTTCTCGCAACAGCATTCTTACTATTGGATCATTGTAAGGAAGCAAGATTTGATGCTTTGCGTTATACGGGAGTTTAGATTCTTCTAGTCTCCCTCCGACTCTGATGAGACTATCCTTGCCGATCATGGGGGTTAGGGAGACGAGAGCGCTCTTTTTGTCTACGGCCTTGTGGGTAACAAGTTGCTTGTACTCACATGCAAAATCACTTTTCTGAATGGTGCGTAATATTATATTACGAGCGTGAGTTAATTCACCCATACATAGGGTGGTTGTACTTGATCTGTTTCTTTTGTAACAGAAACGCATCATATATGCCACAATTCTTTGAAGTTTTTGAAAACTATTGCTATGGTTGCAATTATAGAGTTCTTCCCCTGTCTGATCCTGACATGCTGGAAGACTCACTTGTTTTGTTCGCCGTTCAAGATCACTTGGACCGATTACTGGCATATTGATCCATTTGTCATTTGACCCGTGTAGAAAAAGTGGTCCATACAGCCAGAGGTTATGTTCTGATAATTTGCTGGCTGCAATTCCTCTTGATAGCACATCTGCTGGATTGTTTGCCGAAGACACGTGTCGCCATTGAGATGGATCGGAGACAGCCTGAATTTTTGATATGCGATTCGAGACGAACGTGTGGTATGCAGCTGACGATGCGTTTATCCAGGACAAAACTACAGTTGAGTCCGTCCAGAAGTATCCAGAAGCCCTTTCGATCGGTAGTCGCAAATCCTTTCTTACTCTGTGTGTTAGTTCAGCGCCCAACAGCGCAGCACATAGTTCAAGTCGAGGCAAAGTTTCTTTCGCGGATGGAGCCACTCGTGACTTGGAGCAAAGAAGTCGTACCGAGATTTGATTGTTTTTGTAGGTAGCTCTTATATACACTGCTGCTCCGTACGCACGCTCTGATGCATCCACGAATGTGTGTACTTCTTGATTGACTGGAACCTTTCCATTATAGATATGCCTAGGAATTTGCATACTGTTCAACGCTTGCAGATCCGAGCGATAGTTCTTCCAATCATTTTGAAGTTCTTGAGGGAGCTCATCGTCCCAACTCAGGTTCAGTGCCCAAAGCGTTTGCATAAATATTTTTGCCTTTACTACCACGGGGGCAAATAGTCCAAGTGGGTCAAAAATTTGTGCTGACTCGGAACTTACCACGCGTTTGGTGATGATTGACGCTTCGCTTTTCTGGGATCGTCCACACAGTTGATCCCTTTGTGGCATCCATACCAAACCCAACGTCTTGACACTGTAGTGTTTCAATGTTTCGTCTAACTTGACGGTTTTGATGATATCTGCTTCAGGAATGTCTGTTAGAATTTGTCCATTATTGGAGCACCATTTTCGGAGCTTGAATCCGGATGGTAATAATATTTTATTTAATTCCTTTTGAATTTGGACTGCTTCCGCAACGCTGTTTGCTCCAGTGAGACAGTCATCTACGTAGAAATCGTGCTTTAAAACAGACGATCCAAGCGGGAATTGATCCTTTGCCTTCTCGGACAAGTAATCTAAGCATTTTGTTGCTAAGAATGGGGCTGACGTTGTACCGTATGTAACGGTTTTGAGCCGGTAATATTTAAGATCATCTGATGGATTCTTTCTCCAGATGACTAGTTGATGATACTGATCGTCAGGGTGTATCCACACCTGCCGATACATTTTCTCTATGTCCGCTGTAAACACGTATTTATGAGTGCGGAAGCGTAATAGAATTGCAAATAGCTCGCTTTGGACAGTGGGTCCAGCATAGAGTATGTCGTTTAAAGACTTGTTGCTTGTGGTTTTGCATGAAGCGTCGAATACTACCCGCAACTTTGTCGTGCTGCTTTCCGGCTTTAGAACACAGTGGTGCGGAATGAAGTAGTGATTTGTGGGTATCTCTGTTTGATGCACTTGTTTCATGTGTCCGAGTGCTTCGTATTCATCCATGAAGTCCACGTAGCCTTTCCAGACTTCAGGTGACGTTCTTCTTTCCAGAGCCAAAAATCTATTCGTGGCTGTTTTCTGTGATGCCCCCAGGGCTGAAGACTGTTCAGAAAATGGGAGTTTCACAATAAATTTGCCATCCTTTGCCACTCCCAAGTTTCCTACGAAGTGCATTTCGCAATGAGCCTCTATTGGTGATCGATGCGTTTCTTTGGTTTCAAGATTTTCTAGAGTCCAGAATCGTTCCAACAGTGTATCGATTTCTTCTTCTGTCGCTGCGGCGGCACAAACCGCCGCTGAATCGTGATCTGAGGAAATCTTTCCGGCAATGATCCATCCAAGTTTTGTATTCTGAAGAACTGGTCCTCCTGCCTTTAGTATAGTCTGGTTTGGCAGCAGCAATGAATAGTAGTGTTCTGCTCCGATAAGCATGTCAATCTTTCCTGGCTTATCGAAATTTGGATCGGCCAGAGCAATGTTGGTTGGGATTTGTAGGCTTGCCGAATTTAATTGATGCGCCGGTTGATCAGCTATTATGTGTGGTAGGACGAAGGCTTCAACTTCTTGAGTGAAGCCGTTATGCATTGATTTTATTTGAACATTTGCTCTTGCTCTACTGGTTTTTGGATTGCCTCCAATGCCCTCGATACGTAGAGAAGTTCCATGAAGTTTTAGTGATAGTACCGAAGCCATTCGTTCGGAAATCAGATTTATTTGTGATCCTGAGTCTAGCAGCGCTCTGAAGGTAGCAACTTGACCGTTGCTAGCCTTTACTGATACTTTGACTGTGGCCAGCAAGTTATAATTCTTGTTGCTTGCTGCACCTACAGTAGGTGAATGTTGATTGGATGATGTACCTGATGCGGTTTCCAGATGCAACAAAGTATGATGTTTCTTGTCGCACTTAAAACATGGGCGACTTCGGCAATCCTTTGCCTTGTGGTCATTGTTGAAGCAGTTGACACACAGTCTTTGTTTTTGTACCCAATTAACTCGTTCGGGTATTGTTTTGCTGCGGAAGTCATCGCATTTATAGAGCCAGTGATTCCTTTTGCAATATTGACAGCATGGTCCTTTTCCAGTGCTGGCTGATGAGCATGTTGTCTGATCCTTTCTTGATTGTTGTCCCTTTTTTCCTGTTCCAAGAACTCGGATGCGCTGGTCCAAAAAGCTGAGCAGCGTGTCGAGGCCCTGTAACTCTCGGGACCCATCTAACGACTGCTCGTAAAGGGCTCTGCTTGCAAGATCCAATTTTTGCTTGATGATGGCAATCAATATTGTATCCCAACTTGATACATCGATGCCCAGTCCCTTTAATGATGCCAGAGACTCGATAGTTGTAATGTACAACTCTTTTAATAACCTTGGATCGTCACTAACTGTGTTTTGATGCAAGAAACGATTGAGAATCGTGTCCGCTACATGTCGGGGATTGTTGTAGGAATCAACTAATATACCCCATGCGCTGAGGTAATTTTCTTCCTTAAGATCGATGTGTCTTATCAATCTTTCAGCCTCTCCAGTTACAGTGGTTTTTAGGTACCACATTTTTCGTACCGTCGGCATGTTAGTATCATGGACCATGCATTTAAATAAATCAAAAAACTGAGTCCATTTGAGTAGATCCCCATCGAATTTGGGAATGCTGACTCTGGGCAAATGCATATCTTCGTTGCTGGACGAGTTTGATTTTGCCCCTAAGATGATTTGAATTTCCTTTTCAAGTTTTAGGAAGGATTTCATGTTATATCCTCTCGTGCTTGGATCATCATATTCTTCATGTACGGAGAAATGGATCTCTTGAATTTGTGCCCATAGTGATTTTATCAAATCACTTGTTATGGTCTTTCCCGTCTCTGAATACTCTCTCAGAGCGCGCTTAATAAAATCAGACATTACCCTTTGTCGGCGACATGCTGCTATAAGCTTCTGGGAATCTATCATGGGCTGCTGAATGCTTGCAGGGTCTGGATTTCCCTCGGCTTGGCTTGATGATTGCTCCATGCCGTCCCGTATGATAGCTCGATATTTGTCGTATGATTCACGACAGTCGTTGTAGAACTTCATGTATTCCGCAGTTCTATATTTTTGAGGAATCTTGAGATCATTCCTTGTAAATCGATTCCAAGCGTCATCGAGTGCGGTTAATCTGGTCTGATAATAATTTGGACCTGATTTTCTCTCCGCTGAATCTTTTTTGAAGTTGATAATAAATTTTGAGATTTCTTGACTGATTTTCTCTTGCACGTTTAGTGCTTCAGTGACTGCTTGCTCATCCATGTCACTCATATTTATTACCGTATGCTTAAAACTTCTGACCCGTTGGGAGTGTTTTATTTGCTTGTATAGCTGGATACGCTCCTATTCGCAACCGAATTGGTCAAAGAAGCTTTTAGCTTTTATGAATGATTTGGATTAATTTGATGATAGGAACCGTGGTGATGAATTCTCGTACTCTGAGACTGCTTGATTCTGGTTTCAAAGTGTCGCCTGTTGACAACTTCGAGAATGTGTCCGGGATTGGATGATTTAAATCCGTTTACCGGGATCACAAACGATTTTATCAAATCGTTGACGGAGCTGGTCGCCTTGTTGACCAGTCTTCCAACTTCCTGAGTCGACTATGCTCAGGTGTCCTTAATCTGTCGCCTTGTTGACGACTTGGGCAAAAGGACTCGTATGGAAGATATCTCCAACGTTGTGTTCAAGGGTGTGATCTCTTGGTGAGATCACGTCGGGGTCACCAAAATGTTTATTGATTGGCTTAGATGCCTGGCATACAGTACATAAACTGTCTGCCTAATGTCGCCGCAACTAGAACTTGAACCAGTTGGTTGGATTGCATATGAGGATCTGAAGACTAGAGCGACAGCCTCTGTTGAATGCAGAATGAGTAAAACTTGATTGTGAGTCAGAATTGTTACTGATTTTATTGAATAAACTTAACGGTATTTATAGGTAAAAAGTGCTTAGGTTAACAGAATAGGTAAAAAGCAAAGTGTTGGTTATTATGTATTATTGGCAAATCCGCTACTGGGAGCAAACCCAGTTACAATTCAGCAGAATAAGCTTGTGCCAATAAGTGGGTCATTGATAATGTTGCTGACGGCTTGACCCGATATATGATACTTCAGTGCGCTGACTTATAGCTATTGCTGCGACTGAACACCAACTATAAAAAATAAAATAAAAATAAATAAAATAAAATGACAATGTGATCGTGAGTGAATATATCCAACTATAAAAAATAAAATAAAACAAGTGAAAAAAAAAAACCCAAACAAAAAACAATGGTATAACAAAACAATAAACCATTAAATTCAAAGATCACGGACACGACAACCAGCAAAGATTACACAGTGAAAATTAAACACTAACCCTAAGTACATTATTGTGTGTCTGTGCAACAGCTAATATCAAATCAAAACAAATCGATACGAAAGCGATAGGGAAAATAAGAATGAACACGAAGAAACCCCTTAACACATATTCAATGTAAATTCAAACAAAATGCTGCAGAAAAACATTATCAAATTCAATCAATAAATGTCAATGAATACTTTAAAAAAAAAAAATGATGAATAAAAATATATTCTCTGAAAAATAAGCCTGTGCGAGGACCTGCACCGGCGCCGCCTGAGTCCAAAGAGCCGAAAGGGAACACAAAAAAAAAAAAAAAATCTTGATGAAACAATAAAAAATTATTAATCAACACAAAAAAAAAATTGGCCTGTGCGAGGAGCTGCACCGGTACCGCCTGAGCCCAGAGGCCCCGGACATCGAAAAGTTAACAAGTGTGGAAGGAATGGCAAATCCTTCTACACCAACGCTGGAAATATACAAGTGCGGAAGGCAATCCGCCTTCTTCACCTTCGTGGGCGACACTTGCTCCTATTGAGCAATGGGATAACGATAGATGAAATAGCCTGTGCAGCCAGCACCGGTCCCGTTCGGCGCGCCAAGCCGGACCACGGAAAAGTGAACCGACAGCGCTTCCAAGAGCGCCCAACATTACTTTTTTTTATATAAATTTAAGCATCTGCGATGCAAACAATAATATTAATAATATTGTACAGACAAGGCAGTTTCTAGCTGCGGGTCTTCATTTTTTTTTACCTAGGTAGGGATACCTGTAAAACATATATATACATCCATAATACAAAAAAAAAATATATATACACAAATGCCTAAATCAAGAAAAATAAATTAAAAAAAAAAAGAGGAGGACAGAAAAATTTCCTAAACCTCAAAATTAAAGAATTAAATAGGCAACTGTATGATTCAAAATCAACCCCAGTACCATGGAAAGAGAACATACAAATTAAAAAAGAATTAGAAAACACATATAGGGAATTACAAGCTTATAAAAATAAGCAGGACATGAAAGAAGCGAGGAAGCCTAAGTGGCCTCCTGATTGTAAAGGTCCTTTCGAAAACCCTAATTGTGAATATACATGTTTTTTTTTTTTTTTTTTTACATGTTTAAAAAAATGATATACTAATATGCAGAAAAATTTAATATATATGAAAGTCTCATTTAAAAGCAATTCAATATCCAAAACAGATCTTACAGACGAGACAGAAAAAATACCCAATATGGGATTAGTAGAAGTTAAGTCAGTGGATTCCACTGCTAATGTAATAAATAAAATTGAATCACAAAATATTGATTTCAAATTAACGAATATTTTACATAAGGCCTATAAGTTCCACAACAAATGTGTATCAAAGAGAGCCATTAACAGAAGCCAGGCTAATGATCTGGATAAAATCTAATTTAACAAGCGCCAAACAATATTAATAATAAAATACAACAAAAAAAAAAAGAAATTAAATTAAAACAAAAAATTAAATTCTAAACAATAATTGTATATGTACGAGAATTAAAATAACCGTTTAAAAAGAAATAAAAATCAGTAAAACAAAGAAAAAAAAGAAAAATTATTAAAATGAATACAACAGAGTGCCTTAGAGTTATATTGGCTAACGAGCCAAATTTTGAGAATAGGGTATTAGCCTTAATTAGGAACAGAGCAGAGCCTCTATTAATTGCAGATTTTGAGTATGAATACATGAATAGGTACGATCTTGAATTCTCTCCAATTATTCATTGCAGCAGAACGCAAAAGGCCATAGTACTGTCTACCGTGAGGAACTGTAGAGTATTCTCCGAAATCGACATACACCCAGTCTTAGGACATATTAACGTGCTAAAAATTATGCACAAGTAAAAATTAAAAAACAGAAATGACAAAAAATTTAATATGGAATGGGAGCAGTTAATACTCCATATCCGAGAATTAAAAGAAACCTTTGAAAAGTCTTACAAATGTGAAAGCCAAAAGAGGCAAACACAAAAAGAAACAGTAGATAAACATGCAAAAATTCTTGTAGACTCTTACAATCAGGCAAGAACCCTAGTGCATGAAAATAGGGAAATAATTAACAAAACAAACTTATCAAAATTATCTAAAATATTGATAAGGTTGCGGGCAAACCTAAAAGCTGTCAAGGATAAGTATGATTTAAAAATATATATCCCGACAATTTTAAATACGCCTTTAACATTAGACCAACAAAAAGCCCTAGCAGAAGAAGAAGATTCAGATATAAGAAAAGATATCGAAATAAATGAAAATTATCTACACTATCTCTCATCATCCTGCATTTATTCAGATACAAAATATAAATATTGTAAAGTAGTTCTATAGCTGGGATAAAAACTCAGTCATTCCAGGGTCTCTTTACAGAAAATATTTCTATCTTTAAGACAGACAGGATAACGGACGAAGACTATGTCGGGTCATAGAGGGGGGAGAGGAAAGTAAAGGTCCGTGCAGGCAGGAGCCGACCCCGTCAACCGTGGGCCGGTTTCCAGCCCCAAAGACGAAACTGCGGGAAAATCCGATACCGTCACCCGGATATCGAATTCCCAGCCCGAAAATTGGAGAAAACAGGCCCCGTCACCCGGTAGCGCGTTTTCCAATCTCGGCGTGGGGAAACCTTCCGGAGAGGGGAGGCCGGCCCCGTCACCCGTGGGCCAGTTTCCCCGATCCGGAGGCGAAGGCAAAAACACTCCCCGGGGTTGTCGGAGGAAAGAGGGGCTCCGTCAGCCGCGAGCCCTCATTCCCCTTTTGTCCCGGTAGCGTGGGGCACTATTCCCGAACACTCCCGACTTCTCACTAACACGCTGTTGTTCTTTTACATTGTCACACTTTATTTTTAACACTATCCCTAACCTATCCGCCACACATGTCCTCCCACTGTTTGGGATTTTGGGCCCTCGGCCAGCTTACCCCCTCTACTCCTCCTGCATCCTCTGGGCAGCGGCGGCGATAGATTAATCCAAATGCTCCAAGATGATCCTGTTGTGCTTCGCGACCGAAAAACGTCTGGCTCCTTTGCCGGTTCTCGAGAGACTGTCCCGATCTGCAAATCGCTAAGCTTCGGCTGCCGTCCTCTGCTCACGATCGTGTCGGCTGCTGTGCTGTCGTCGTTCCGGGCAGAGGACCCCTTCGTGTTGGGCTTCGGCTGCGTTTCAGTTTCGGCTGCGTTTCAGCTTCGCCTGTGTTCTCAGCTTCGCCTGCGTTCTCAGCTGCGGCTGCGTCTCGGCTGCGGCTGCGGCTGCGGCTGCGTCTCGGCTGTGTTTCTCTCTCTCCTTTCCTCTCCTGCGCGGTGTGCCTGTGGTTTTTCCCTATGTGTTAGTGCCCTCCGTGGGTCTTTGGTTTGTCTCTTATTCTATTCTTATCTACTAGTATCTTTACTTATCTATACTTAATTCTATAAAATGTGGGGTTTTCCTCACACTCCATCCCTTCTTCGGGGATGGGGAAGGATAAAGACCCGTTGCCCCTGTCGCGAGGTCTGTACTCGGTATCGCATGTTCCCCACCTCCTCCAAGAATCGGAGGTTCCTGCCTGCAGCGTGGCGGATTCGCTGTTGGACGCTTTCCAGGAGTGCGGCTGGCATCCATCCGTCCGGAGTCGTCCATCCTGGAGGGACACGGACCATCAACTCGGGGTCGTCCTCGAGTTCCATTTCCGGGAGTGCTTCCTCGTCGGTGCTGGCTTCCTCCGCTGGCCATGGGGCGTGTCGTCGTCGCTGCGGTCCGTGGTTTAAGATCCCTGGGCGGTTGGCGGCAGTATCGGGCTCTGAGCCAGCGTGTTCACGGCGGAAACGCCAGCGCCATTCGTCAGTGGCGGGTAGCGGACGTACCTTTTGCACTTGCCTCGGGGTGGACTGGACTGGCTTCGGAGTGACCATGATCCGTCCGGCGGTGGCCTTGATGACTTCGCTTGGTGGGTTTGTGCGAGTCGGGAAATCCGAAAGCCTGGATGGCCTTGTCGGGGGATCGGAGAGCAGGGTCTCCATCATGGTCCTGGCGGTCGCGCGCCTCTGAGCGGCGGCTGAAGTGGTGGGTCCTTCTGGGGATTGGAGGAGTTGCTGCACCATGTACTCGTAGGCGCGATGGCCGTGAGCTCCCCTTGCGCTCTCGTCGGGGTGGGCGCTGCCGGCTGGCCGCGAACTGGGGGGTGTACTCGGGACCCTGGGTGCCTCGTCCGTGCTGGATGTAGCGCAGCCGGATGCGGTGGTGTTGGTGGCGACGTCTGGCTGGTCGGCCTGGTCAGGCGGCATCGATGAGTCGGTCCCGGTGTTTCCGACGACCATAATGTTGACTTCGTTGCCCGTCCTTGATGCGGATGCAGCGGCCGTGGATGCGCTCGTTGGGTCGGACTGGGTACCGACGTTGGCTTCGGGAACGGTGCCGTGGCTGGAGTCGATGGTGATGGCTGGAGGCTCTGGGTTGGCCTCGCTGGTGGCCACGAGTACGGCTGCTCCGGTCGTGGGTGTGCCCGTAGAGGCGTTGGCGCTGGAATCGGCGTTGTCGCTGGGAGCGGCGTTGTGGCTGAGGGCGGTGTCGGGGATGATATACGGCCCTGGTCCAAACAACTCCTCATACGTCGGTGGCGGCGTCTCGAACCGGAACGGAGGAAAGTTGTCCCCCTCGTCCCGTGTCCCCTCCTCATCTGAGATCAGGATGGCATTCTCGGCGGGCGGTCTCGAATCGTCGTCCCCGGAGCTTAGCTCGACGACCTCTCCGTCCGAGATATCCTCGTACGTTGCGCCCAACGGTCCCCTGTCGTTTCGGCGAACCGGGGTCGAAACCAAATCCTGGTTGGGTGATTCTTGTTGTGGCGGAGACGGCGGCTCCCTGGGCGGTCGTGGGGGTGTCGCCTCAATGCGAGTAGCTCCGAACCGTAAGGTAATGGGTACCTCTTCGTCCTCCAGCAGTGCTCCCATCATGTCCTCCAGGGACATCCCCTCGCACCAGGAAGGGCTGATTGGTGGCGAGCGCTCGGGTCTGGCGACGATCGCTACTAGTGGCGGTGGCGATGACAGGATGACCGCTGGTGGAGCTTCGCTGTGGATGTGGGTCACGGGTACGCTCGCTGGTACTTTGCTGCCTGAGTTGGTCGCGGAGGCGGTCGGTGGTGTCTCGCTGTGCGTGTTCGTTTCGGCAGTGGTCGGTGGTGGCCAAGTTACAATCCCGGAAGCAATCGGGACGAGTGGTGGCGGTGATTGCCCGATGACGGCCCGTGGTGCCTCGTCGTGGCCGGTGGCTGTTGGTGAGGTCGGTGGTTGCCTTGAGGTTGCCTCCGAGGATCGTCGCGCGTGGGTGGATCGTCGGCCATGATGGCGACTGCGCTTTCGGTCCGATGTTGGGCGCGGCATTGTCCGAACTCCCTTCCTCTAGATCTCTTGATATTTGCTGGACTTGATAAGTGGATCTTGAGCTGTGGGAAATGTAAAACGTGAGTATTTTTTTTGGACGTTTATTGGGCGGAGAGCGACTCCCAGCCCCGTCTCCTGTTTCCCTCGGTCATCCGAGGGTTATTCTTGGCGAGTGCTGGATTTCCGGTGACTGTGCCCGGGACGAGGAGAGCCGACCGGGTGGGTTTCTTCCCCAATGGGGTGTGGGGACGTTGGACGAGTGGGCTCGTCAACAAGTGGCCCCCAAGACACCCTGTTCTCCTCGGCCGGGGCACGACTGTGGTGGTCATCCTGGTCGTCTCTGATTCGTTCTGAGTCGTGGTCCCTGTCATGGTCGTTGTCGTCGTCCTCCTGGTGATATGGCTTCAGGTTGTTTAAACTGGCGGTGCGGCGGCGTCGGCTTCCCGGGATCTGTAAGAGGACGATGTTCGGGGACGGGAATTTTACGACTTGGTACGGTCCCTCGTATTTCGCGGCCAATTTGGCGGCAAAACCCTCAGCGGCGTTAGACAGGACGTGGCGGCGTACTAGTACCAGCGATCCTAGTGGTGGTTTCCACTCCCGTCGTCGCAGATTGTAGTGTCGGCCCTGCTCTGCTGTGGCACGTTCCGCGTTTTCCCGGGCGACCTTAAAGATGCTATGAAGCTGCTCACTCCTCTCTGTAGGTGGGATCTGCGCGGTTCCTCTCCCCGGCGTGACTTCGGAATACAGAGCGTTAGGTAGACGCGGCTCCCGGCCCTGCACGAGAAAAGCCGGGCTGAATCCCGTGGTGTCCGACACGCTGCTGTTTACGGCCAGCGAGATCTCTGGGAGCAGGTGGTCCCAGGTGTTCTGCGGTGTGTCTCCGAGGTACTGTGCTATCATCGTCTTCACCGTTCGATTTGCCCGTTCCGTGGGATTCTGACGTGGCGTGTAGGGTGCTGTGTGCTGTAACTCCATTCCCAGGGATTTGCAAAACGCCTGAAATGCTCGGCTCGTGAATTGTGTTCCGTTATCACAGACGAAGGTCCTCGGGATCCCGAAGCGGCTGAGGATCCGTTCTCGGAACGCTCGCTCGAGGTAAGGAACTGTAGCTCGGCGCAGGGGAACCAGTTCTACCCACTTGCTAAACGAGTCGAGGAACACGAGGAGTACAGTGTTCCCTAGCTTAGAACGGGGTAAAGGCCCGACAAAGTCGGCGCACAATACGTGGAACGGTTCGTCGACTTGCCGCGTAAACATCTTTCCTGCCGGCTTTTCTTGACTCACTTTGAACCTTTGGCAACTGGGACATCTCCGAACGTACCGAGCCACTTCCCGGAACAATCCCGGCCAGTAGTACTGCTGAGCCACCCGTGTGCTTGTCTTGCGGACTCCTAGGTGTCCCGCGGTGGGGTGATCGTGGCATTCCTCCAGCACTCTCCGGCGGTATTGCGTTTCCACGCATAGTTTCCAGGGCGTGTATTCCTCCTCTTCCGGGCGTAGGCCAATGCGGCGATAGAGTTGTCCGTTCTCCTCTCGAAAGTCTGGGAATTTGGCGGGCTCCTGCTGTATTCGTCGTAGCATTTTGTTTATCCACTTGCACTGGTGGACTTGTACCTGCGCTTGCTGAACCGTAACCAGAGGTTGGCGCGACAGGGCGTCGGCGACCAGGTTCTGGGTTCCACGGCGGTAGTTGATATCGTACTGGAACTGTTGCAGCTCCAATGCCCACCGAGCGATCCTGCCCGTGGGGTTGTCGATCGAATTCAGCCACTTTAGTGAGTGGTGATCGGTGAGTACCTCGAAACGGTATCCTTCGACGTAGCAGCGCATCTTGCGGACTGCCCACACGATCGCCAGGCACTCTTTCTCTGTCACGGAGTAGTTGCGCTCCGCTGTATTCAGCCGGCGGCTGGCATACGCTATCACCCGTTCTTGCCCGTTGATGGATTGGGTGAGTACAGCTCCTATGCCATATTCACTCGCGTCGGTTTGTAGCACGAACTTCGCCTCGAAGTCTGGACAGGCTAAGATCGGAGCCTCGGTCAGCAGGGTCTTCAATCCTTGAAAGGCCTGCTCCTGGTTTTCTGTCCATTCCCACTTCCGATCCTTCTTGAGTAAGGATGTCATTGGCTCGACTACGTCCGCAAAGTTGGGAACGAAACGACGGTACCAGGAAGCAATTCCAAGGCAACGGCGCAGCTCCCTTAGGTTCGTCGGCGGGGTCAGTTCCCGGATGGCTGCGACCTTATCAGGGTCGGTTTGTATCCCGGCTTCGCTAATCACGTGGCCTAGGTACCTCAGGCTTCGCTGGAAAAACTGGCACTTGTCTCGATTCAACCGTAGTCTCGCTTCCCGGAGTCGCCGGAACACCTCCCGTAGATTTCGGACATGTTCCTTGAGTGTGGCCCCGATTACGATGATATCGTCTAGGTAGGCGAAAGCATGCGGTTCCATGTCCGGGCCGATGACTGTATCCAGGGCCCGCTGAAAGGTTGCCGGTGCCGAGTGTAGGCCAAAAGGCATAACCTTCCAGTGAAATAAACCCCGTCCTGGGACTGTGAACGCGGTGCACTCACGGCTGGTGGGCGCTACTGGAATCTGCCAGTACCCGTTCTTAAGGTCCAGCGTGGATATATATCGGGCGTTCCGCAGCCGCTCCAATATATGGTTGATTCTCGGCAGTGGGTAGGCATCTGGTACCGAGTTCTCGTTCAACTGCCGGTAATCCACACACATTCTTACGTCTCCATTCTTCTTCGTAGCTATGACTATCGGTGCGCTGTGGGGGCTTTTTGATGGCTCAATGCGCCCGTCGCGAAGCAGCTCATCAATTTGTTTGTCAATGACCGCTCTCATCGCTGGATTCCGCGGGTGGTACCTCTGCTTGATCGGTCGGTCGGTTCGCATAGTGATATTATGCTCGGCGATGTGGGATACTCCTGTGAGGGTTTCAAATCGGGCTAATTCTCGCTCGAGAAATTCCCCTATCCATGGCTCTGGATAGCTCTCGGTGTGGTCAACGGTGCTTTGCTCATCACCCGCAGTGTATTCAGCGCTGGCGCTTCCGCACAGTGGGGCGCTCGTGGTCGCCGATGTTTCTGGATCGCTTGACCCCTGAAACCGAACTCTCCTTACCGCGCGGCGAAAAGGGTTCCGTTCGACGGCTGTTGCGACAGGAGCAGGTAATGCGGTGGCCCAAATCGGGGTTGCTCCCAGTTCTGCGTCGGTGGTCGGGGTTGAACGCCGGTGGTTCTCTGTACGGGATCTAGGAGTGACTTGTCGATGGTTTTCTTGTGGTACCGGTGGATCTGGGTCTGGTCTGCGTTGGGGTTGTGCCCTTGAGTCGGCTTCATCGTGGTTCTCCTGCTGTTCTGGCTCGTGTCTGTGCGGCGGCTTCGTCGTGGTTTTCCTGCTGTTCTGGCTCTGTCTGTGCGGCGGCTTCGTCGTGGTTCTCCTGCTGTTCGGGCTGTGTTTGTGCTAGGTCTGGGTTCGTTCCGCGAGGCTCCATGGATCTGGTTCGGGTGGGGGGCCGCAGGGTAAGGGCCTGGCCTCCACATTGCAGTGTTGCTCCGCTGCTGCATAAGAAATCCATGCCGAGGAGGAGATCGTCTAGTACGTCCGGCATGATGAGGATGGAAAGGATGACCCTCGCTTCGCCTAACTGGACTGCTGCCCTCAGGGCCTGCGTCAGTTCCCTGCCTGTTCCATCGGCCAGTTTCACCTGTGAGCGTACGACGCGAAGGTTCCTCCCGTTGTCTAATTCCCTCGCCAGGCGTTCGCTTACGAAGCTGTGTGAGGCCCCCGTATCCAATGTAGCGCTGAGGGGGTGTCCCTCGACCGTGACGTGGGCGCGGATACGGCCCTGATCCTGTACGAACGGGTTGGTTACTGCCTCTGTGGGATCGGTGGGTTCCTCGGGTAACTCCCGGATACTCGAGGCCCTTGCCCGTTTCCCGACTCCTGTTTCCGGCAGCAGTCGATGGTTCGTAGATCGCGCCGACCGCAGTCCCAGCAAAAGATGACTCTGGTATTTCGGCATTCCGTAGCGTAGTGACCAGCCTGTCCGCAGTTCCGACAGGCGGTCCTAGCGTCGATCGCTTCTCCCAACGCTCGGGGTCCTTGATCCTGGCTCCGGGCCGTGTTCTGTCTGATGACGTCGTTAGGGGGGTTCCGCGGGCGCGGCACCTGCGGCTCGGCGGGCGATGGATAGCTCGGATTAACCCGGGGTCGTACGATTTGGCGGTCAGATGCGTTCTCGTTGGCCATATATCCTCGGATAGTCCGGCCTCCTCGGCTACGGGCGACCTCGAAGTTAACCACCAGGTGGGTGAGCTCGGTCAACGTCCGAAAGTCTTGGCGGCGCGTGAACATCTGGTACTCTGGTAGCATGTTTTCGTACACACGCTCCAACTCTTGCTCTGGGGAGAACCCGGCGCGGCGCATCTGGAGGCGAAGATCGACGAGGTATTCCTTGAAGGGTTCGTTCGCCCCTTGGAAATGCGAGCGGATTTCGTCGTCGAGCCGTTGATAATACCTGGGTGGTAAAAAGAAGTCCAGAAATTCCCGACGGACCTCCGTCCAGGCTCCTCCCTGGAGTCCACTGGTGCGAAACCAGCTCTCGGCTCTGCCAGTCAAAAGTACGACGATGGCGTGAGATAAATATTTCCGGTCGATCCGGTATGTATCCGCCCGTTCCTCCATGTGCTCAACGAAGCTAAGCGGATCCGACGTACCATCGAAAGATAATCCCCATTTGGTCATTTTGTCGACCAACGTGGAGCACACGGCCGCGTCGAACTGAGAGGTTGTGCCGCGTGAGGATCCTGACGACCCGCGGGGTCCTGGTGCTGGCGACGTACTGCGTGGTACCGTTAGGGTGTGGACCGGGGCCGGTGTGATCGTGTGTGTAGATGCCGTGTCGGCGCTTGACTCGAGGTCCGGAGGCAACGGCGACGGTGGCTTGAAATCCGCGGATGGGGAATTTCCATATTTTTGCTCCATTTCTCCGAGCCGTGTGTGGACCGCGTCGGGGAGTTCGGGTTGCCGTACGAACGCGTAGAGCCGGGCTCGTTGCTCTTCGACCGTACCGGTGCGTTCGAGGCCAAATTCGAGTAGGATTGCCTCGAGTTCGTGTTTCCTCCGATACGAAATCCAGGAAACGCCCATGTCACCGTTCGGAAGCGAGGATTCACGGCGCTGGATGTCGATGGTGTGGGTGGCTTCGTAGTCGCGGAGGGTAGCAGGTGGTGCTCGCGGCGGGGCTAGGCTCTTGGTCGCGGCGAGGCTAGGGGCACGAGTAACGATCGACGCGTATCTCGTTGTGGTTTTTCCGCGAAGGCGGGTCAGGATGCGCGCTCTTGGAGGGATGGTTAAATGTTGAATCCTTGGAGCGTTGCGCCCGGGGGCGATCCTGGTGGCGGTGAGGATATTAGATCCTTAAGCGTATCCTTGTAGTGGTGTGGCAGGTCCTGGTGTGTCCTCGCCGTGATCCTTGATGTGTGTCCTTGTAGCGGTGATCCTTGATGTGTGTCCTTGTAGCGATGCAGGTCCTGGTGTATCCGCGTAGTGATCCTTGACGTGTGTCCTTGTAGCGATGCAGGTTTGATGTTCTCTCTTGTGGCGATGAGGATCGAATGCTCTCGATTCGTGGGGGTGTCGGTTTATATACTTGAAGTCGGCTGGCTTTGGGCTTCCTACTTGGTAAGAGAAACCATGTGTGCGACAGGGATAGGAAACTGTGCCTTTTTTTTTCTGTTCGTACCCGACGCCGGCTGCGGCGTCGGCTTTGTGTTGCATGCTTTAGTTTTCTTTTCTTAGCGTCGTGTACTTTGGTCGTCGGGTCTAGCGTAACTTCGTGTTCGTAACTTCGTGTCGGTTCGGCTTCGTGTGCCACGTGTTCTTGTCGTCGGGTCTGGCTGTACCTCGCGGCTGCACTTTTTTTCTATTTCTCCTTCCTACTATTTTCTTTGCTTTTGTAAGACAACAAAACGGGCCTAGCAGCCAATTTGTTCCCCTGAAATTTTAGACCCTTGAAATTCTTACTGGTGGTGCTTTAAGCCACGATGGTTGGAATTATCCTTGAAATATCCTGTCTAGTCCCTGTTCGGGCGCCATTCTGTAAAGTAGTTCTATAGCTGGGATGAAAACTCAGTCATTCCAGGGTCTCTTTACAGAAAATATTTCTATCTTTAAGACAGACAGGATAACGGACGAAGACTATGTCGGGTCATAGAGGGGGGAGAGGAAAGTAAAGGTCCGTGCAGGCAGGAGCCGACCCCGTCAGCCGTGGGCCGGTTTCCAGCCCCAAAGACGAAACTGCGGGAAAATCCGATACCGTCACCCGGATATCGAATTCCCAGCCCGAAAATTGGAGAAACAGGCCCCGTCACCCGGTAGCGCGTTTTCCAATCTCGGCGTGGGGAAACCTTCCGGAGAGGGGAGGCCGGCCCCGTCACCCGTGGGCCAGTTTCCCCGATCCGGAGGCGAAGGCAAAAACACTCCCCGGGGTTGTCGGAGGAAAGAGGGGCTCCGTCAGCCGCGAGCCCTCATTCCCCTTTTGTCCCGGTAGCGTGGGGCACTATTCCCGAACACTCCCGACTTCTCACTAACACGCTGTTGTTCTTTTACATTGTCACACTTTATTTTTAACACTATCCCTAACCTATCCGCCACACATGTCCTCCCACTGTTTGGGATTTTGGGCCCTCGGCCAGCTTACCCCCTCTACTCCTCCTGCATCCTCTGGGCAGCGGCGGCGATAGATTAATCCAAATGCTCCAAGATGATCCTGTTGTGCTTCGCGACCGAAAAACGTCTGGCTCCTTTGCCGGTTCTCGAGAGACTGTCCCGATCTGCAAATCGCTAAGCTTCGGCTGCAGTCCTCTGCTCACGATCGTGTCGGCTGCTGTGCTGTCGTCGTTCCGGGCAGAGGACCCCTTCGTGTTGGGCTTCGGCTGCGTTTCAGTTTCGGCTGCGTTTCAGCTTCGCCTGTGTTCTCAGCTTCGCCTGCGTTCTCAGCTGCGGCTGCGTCTCGGCTGCGGCTGCGGCTGCGTCTCGGCTGTGTTTCTCTCTCTCCTTTCCTCTCCTGCGCGGTGTGCCTGTGGTTTTTCCCTATGTGTTAGTGCCCTCCGTGGGTCTTTGGTTTTGTCTCTTATTCTATTCTTATCTACTAGTATCTTTGCTTATCTATACTTAATTCTATAAAATGTGGGGTTTTCCTCACAATATAAATATAAATAAAAATTATATTGAAAAAAAAAAAAAATAAAAATAAATAATATATAAATATTACTTTTGATTCAAAACAATACTTTCTGATTCAAAACAATTTTTAATAAGTTAAACTACATAAAAACGAAAAAAAAAAGAAAAAATGTAATAAGAATATTTTCATTAAATATACATCAGAAAATAACTCCATATAATTACGTTATTTTTCAAAAGGAGGGAGATGTAGTATGTTCACATATCGAATGCACACTGTACTCAGTGTTACGCATCGATTTAAGTACAGACACCTTATTTGGCATTTTGCATTTGGCCACAATAACAAAACACAAATACATTTATAATCCTAGCAGTTCCCGAGTGCCCGGTTATATGACCGCCCTCGAAGGCGTGGGAACTGCAGTGTCAGCATATTTGATATGTGCGACCGCTCCGACGGCCAAGTGAACATAGTATCTCTCTCTCTCTCATATATAAGCACAATTATACATAAGCGTCGACCGCAGCTCTGCCGGCGTCTCTGCCGACATAGCCGGCCGATCTTAGCTTTATGCAAACACGTAATAGAATTAAGAATTCAGATTGAAAATAATAAAGCTTGGGGAGCGTACCACTGAGTCGCTCCCAAATTCAATAAAAAAATGCAAGTCTACAAGAAGAAACATTAAACAGAAGTCTTGATAGCTCTTCCGAATAGACTTCTTGTTGAACAATCCGCACCAGTGCAAAAAAAGCCTATTGGAATTCCGATACCTTGATAGGGTGAGTCTATCCGATTTGTGACGAGTATTATGAATAAATCGTTTGACGTAGGCTGTAATGAATAAGAGTTTGTTATAGGAGGAATATAATTCAATAAACGGTTGCACTTCTGTACAAATGTGGGTTCCGATCTGCTTTACGGATTGCTCCCCCGAAATAAGTTCTGATCTTGGGGACAGCATTGGATTGCATGGCCAGTGCTCCTCGGAAAGATGCAGCCAATGTGGTCCGTTCCACCAAAGCGTGTGATGCTTCAGCTGGGAAGGGGTGAGGCCGCGCGTAGCACAGTCTGACGGGTTTTCTTGCGTAAGTACGTGTCTCCACTGCGAGGGCGAACTTGCGTCCAGGATTGTTCCAATTCTATTCGACACAAATGTCTTCCAACGTTTGGGGTCACCACTGATCCAATACAGCACTATCATTGCATCTGACCAGTAGTGTACAGATATGGTGTGAAGTGATACTTGAAGTTGGTTGATAATCTACTCGGCTAATTGTGTACACAGCACAGCTCCCGATAACTCCACTCTCGGAATTGTTAGCGGCTTTACAGGTGTGCCTCGACTGCGGGCGGCCAATAAGTTGACCTGCACGGAACCATCCGTACAACTAGCTCGGAGATAAGCGCATGCTGATCCGTCACAAAACATGTGTAGTTGCAGAGTCGAGACATGCTTTAGATCGAAGCCTAACCAGCGAGGGATGTGTAGCTCTTGAATGTCGGGAAGCTCTTGGGTGATTTGTTGCCACTGCTCGGCAAGGTGGTCTGGCAAGGGGTCGTCCCAATCTAACGATGCTGGGGCTCATCTTTGAGCTCGATACGAAAACTCCAAACATCCTTTAACAGAATTTTTGCAGCGATGATTACTGGTGCCAGGTATCCCAGTGGATCGAATAAGCGTGCTACTGTGGATAGTAGAGATCGTTTAGTGAATGTAGGATTGGGTAAAAACTTGAGATTAAAACCAAAAACATCATTGTGTGGATGCCAATACAACCCTAACGTTTTAATGGAGTCTTTGTTGTCTATCTCAAAAATGCTACTGTTAGAGAGATCTGTAGTTGGGATGCCTTCTAAGATAGCTGGATGATGGGATGCCCACTTCTTGAGCTCCATGCCTGCGGATTGCAGAGCTGCGATGACATCATTGCAAATTTTGAGAGCTCCGTCGATGGTCTCATGTCCTGTTTGAACATCATCCACATAGATTTCTCGTTTAAGAACCTGCTCAGCCAGAGGATAGCGTTCGCGCTCGTCGGATGCAATCTGATGGACGACTCGAATAGCTGTGAAGGGTGCCGAGGCTGTGCCAAACGTTACTGTAGTCAAAAAATGTTCCTTAATGAGTCCTTTTTCATCGCGCCAGAAAATTCTCTGATACTCTCTCTGATACATTTTTAAGTCTGCCTTTAACTCTCATGAGCCCTTGATCGTCAAGAAACGGTGAAAGTTGGCTGAGTTTATTGTGTCTAGATAGAAATTTATTGGATCGAAGTCTTGATAGCTCTTCCGAATAGACTTCTTGTTGAACAATCCGCACCAGTGCAAACAAAGCATGTTGGAATTCAGATACCTTGATAGGGCCGGTGAGTCTATCCGATTTGTTGTGACGAGTATTATGAATAAATCGTTTGACGTAGGCTGTAATGAATAAGAGTTTGTTATAGGAGGAATATAATTCAATAAACGGTTGCACTTCTGTACAAATGTGGGTTCCGATCTGCTTTACGGATTGCTCCCCCGAAATAAGTTCTGATCTTGGGGACAGCATTGGATTGCATGGGCAGTGCTCCTCGGAAAGGTGCAGCCAATGTGGTCCGTTCCACCAAAGCGTGTGATGCTTCAGCTGGGAAGGGGTGAGGCCGCGCGTAGCACAGTCTGACGGGTTTTCTTGCGTAAGTACGTGTCTCCACTGCGAGGGCGAACTTGCGTCCAGGATTGTTCCAATTCTATTCGACACAAATGTCTTCCAACGTTTGGGGTCACCACTGATCCAATACAGCACTATCATTGCATCTGACCAGTAGTGTACAGATATGGTGTGAAGTGATACTTGAAGTTGGTTGATAATCCACTCGGCTAATTGTGTATACAGCACAGCTCCCGATAACTCCACTCTCGGAATTGTTAGCGGCTTTACAGGTGTGCCTCGACTGCGGGCGGCCAATAAGTTGACCTGCACGGAACCATCCGTACAACTAGCTCGGAGATAAGCGCATGCTGATCCGTCACAAAACATGTGTAGTTGCAGAGTCGAGATATGCTTTAGATCGAAGCCTAACCAGCGAGGGATGTGTAGCTCTTGAATGTCGGGAAGCTCTTGGGTGATTTGTTGCCACTGCTCGGCAAGGTGGTCTGGCAAGGGGTCGTCCCAATCTAACGATGCTGGGGCTCATCTTTGCGCTCGATACGAAAAGTCCAAACATCCTTTAACAGAATTTTTGCAGCGATGATTACTGGTGCCAGGTATCCCAACGGATCGAATAAGCGTGCTACTGTGGATAGTAGAGATCGTTTAGTGAATGTAGGATTGGGTGAAAACTTGAGATTAAAACCAAAAACATCATTGTGTGGATGCCAATACAACCCTAACGTTTTAATGGAGTCTTTGTTGTCTATCTCAAAAATGCTACTGTTAGAGAGATCTGTAGTTGGGATGCCTTCTAAGATAGCTGGATGATGGGATGCCCACTTCTTGAGCTCCATGCCTGCGGATTGCAGAGCTGCGATGACATCATTGCAAATTTTGAGAGCTCCGTCGATGGTCTCATGTCCTGTTTGAACATCATCCACATAGATTTCTCGTTTAAGAACCTGCTCAGCCAGAGGATAGCGTTCGCGCTCGTCGGATGCAATCTGATGGACGACTCGAATAGCTGTGAAGGGTGCCGAGGCTGTGCCAAACGTTACTGTAGTCAAAAAATGTTCCTTAATGAGTCCTTTTTCATCGCGCCAGAAAATTCTCTGATACTCTCTCTAATACATTTTTAAGTCTGCCTTTAACTCTCATGAGCCCTTGATCGTCAAGAAACGGTGAAAGTTGGCTGAGTTTATTGTGTCTAGATAGAATTTTATTGGATCGAAGTCTTGATAGCTCTTCCGAATAGACTTCTTGTTGAACAATCCGCACCAGTGCAAACAAAGCATGTTGGAATTCAGATACCTTGATAGGGCCGGTGAGTCTATCCGATTTGTTGTGACGAGTATTATGAATAAATCGTTTGACGTAGGCTGTAATGAATAAGAGTTTGTTATAGGAGGAATATAATTCAATAAACGGTTGCACATCTGTACAAATGTGGGTTCCGATCTGCTTTACGGATTGCTCCCCCGAAATAAGTTCTGATCTTGGGGACAGCATTGGATTGCATGGCCAGTGCTCCTCGGAAAGGTGCAGCCAATGTGGTCCGTTCCACCAAAGCGTGTGATGCTTCAGCTGGGAAGGGGTGAGGTCGCGCGTAGCACAGTCTGACGGGTTTTCTTGCGTAAGTACGTGTCTCCACTGCGAGGGCGAACTTGCGTCCAGGATTGTTGCAATTCTATTCGACACAAATGTCTTCCAACGTTTGGGGTCACCACTGATCCAATACAGCACTATCATTGCATCTGACCAGTAGTGTACAGATATGGTGTGAAGTGATACTTGAAGTTGGTTGATAATCCACTCGGCTAATTGTGTACACAGCACAGCTCCGGATAACTCCACTCTCGGAATTGTTAGCGGCCTTACAGGTGTGCCTCGACTGCGGGCGGCCAATAAGTTGACCTGCACGGAACCATCCGTACAACTAGCTCGGAGATAAGCGCATGCTGATCCGTCACAAAACATGTGTAGTTGCAGAGTCGAGACATGCTTTAGATCGAAGCCTAACCAGCGAGGGATGTGTAGCTCTTGAATGTCGGGAAGCTCTTGGGTGATTTGTTGCCACTGCTCGGCACGGTGGTCTGGCAAGGGGTCGTCCCAATCTAACGATGCTGGGGCTCATCTTTGCGCTCGATACGAAAACTCCAAACATCCTTTAACAGGATTTTTGCAGCGATGATTACTGGTGCCAGGTATCCCAGCGGATCGAATAAGCGTGCTACTGTGGATAGTAGAGATCGTTTAGTGAATGTAGGATTGAGTAAAAACTTGAGATTAAAACCAAAAACATCATTGTGTGCATGCCAATACAACCCCAACGTTTTAATGGAGTCTTTGTTGTCTATCTCAAAAATGCTACTGTTAGAGAGATCTGTAGTTGGGATGCCTTCTAAGATAGCTGGATGATGGGATGCCCACTTCTTGAGCTCCATGCCTGCGGATTGCAGAGCTGCGATGACATCATTGCGAATTTTGAGAGCTCTGTCGATGGTCTCATGTCCTGTTTGAACATCATCCACATAGATTTCTCGTTTAAGAACCTGCTCAGCCAGAGGATAGCGTTCGCGGTCGTCGGATGCAATCTGATGGACGACTCGAATAGCTGTGAAGGGTGCCGAGGCTGTGCCAAACGTTACTGTAGTCAAAAAATGTTCCTTAATGAGTCCTTTTTCATCGCGCCATAAAATTCTCTGATACTCTCTCTGATACATTTTTAAGTCTGCCTTTAACTCTCATGAGCCCTTGATCGTCAAGAAACGGTGAAAGTTGGCTGAGTTTATTGTGTCTAGATAGAAATTTATTGGATCGAAGTCTTGATAGCTCTTCCGAATAGACTTCTTGTTGAACAATCCGCACCAGTGCAAACAAAGCCTGTTGGAATTCAGATACCTTGATAGGGCCGGTGAGTCTATCCGATTTGTTGTGACGAGTATTATGAATAAATCGTTTGACGTAGGCTGTAATGAATAAGAGTTTATTATAGGAGGAATATAATTCAATAAACGGTTGCACTTCTGTACAAATGTGGGTTCCGATCTGCTTTACGGATTGCTCCCCCGAAATAAGTTCTGATCTTGGGGACAGCATTGGATTGCATGGCCAGTGCTCCTCGGAAAGGTGCAGCCAATGTGGTCCGTTCCACCAAAGCGTGTGATGCTTCAGCTGGGAAGGGGTGAGGTCGCGCGTAGCACAGTCTGACGGGTTTTCTTGCGTAAGTACGTGTCTCCACTGCGAGGGCGAACTTGCGTCCAGAATTGTTGCAATTCTATTCGACACAAATGTCTTCCAACGTTTGGGGTCACCACTGATCCAATACAGCACTATCATTGCATCTGACCAGTAGTGTACAGATATGGTGTGAAGTGATACTTGAAGTTCATTGATAATCCACTCGGCTAATTGTGTACACAGCACAGCTCCGGATAACTCCACTCTCGGAATTGTTAGCGGCTTTACAGGTGTGCCTCGACTGCGGGCGGCCAATAAGTTGACCGGCACGGAACCATCCGTACAACTAGCTCGGAGATAAGCGCATGCTGATCCGTCACAAAACATGTGTAGTCGCAGAGTCGAGACATGCTTTAGATCGAAGCCTAACCAGCGAGGGATGTGTAGCTCTTGAATGTCGGGAAGCTCTTGGGTGATTTGTTGCCACTGCTCGGCAAGGTGGTCTGGCAAGGGGTCGTCCCAATCTAACGATGCTGGGGCTCATCTTTGCGCTCGATACGAAAACTCCAAACATCCTTTAACAGGATTTTTGCAGCGATGATTACTGGTGTCAGGTATCCCAACGGATCAAATAAGCGTGCTACTGTGGATAGTAGAGATCGTTTAGTGAATGTAGGATTGAGTAAAAACTTGAGATTAAAACCAAAGACATCATTGTGTGGATGCCAATACAACCCTAACGTTTTAATAGAGTCTTTGTTGTCTATCTCAAAAATGCTACTGTTAGAGAGATCTGTAGTTGGGATGCCTTCTAAGATAGCTGGATGATGGGATGCCCACTTCTTGAGCTCCATGCCTGCGGATTGCAGAGCTGCGATGACATCATTGCGAATTTTGAGAGCTCCGTCGATGGTCTCATGTCCTGTTTGAACATCATCCACATAGATTTCTCGTTTAAGAACCTGCTCAGCCAGAGGATAGCGTTCGCGCTCGTCGGATGCAATCTGATGGATGACTCGAATAGCTGTGAAGGGTGCCGAGGCTGTGCCAAACGTTACTGTAGTCAAAAAATGTTCCTTAATGAGTCCTTTTTCATCGCGCCAGAAAATTCTCTGATACTGGGCATCTTCTTCATGCATATCTATGCAGCGATACATTTTTGTTATATCGGCCACGAAGACAAACCGATGGAGACGCCAGTTGAGAATGACTCCTCCGAGATCGTTTTGTAGGGCGGGACCCGTGCATCGAATGTCATTCAACGACCTCCCGTTAGACGTTTTACACGAAGCGTCATATATGACGCGCATCTTTGTAGTTAGACTGTTTTCTTTAATCACCGCATGATGCGGAACGGTGCACGCGGAGATTGAGAGCTGCCTTTGAGCGTTGATCCTGGTGTGTTCCTCTTCAGTGTTTTCGACCTCTTTTATCTGCTTTAGATCAAAGTACTCTTGAATAGTGCTGCTATACTGTTGTTTAAATTCTGGCCGATGATCAAGTTTCCTTTCCAGGGCGTGGAAACGGTTTAATGCAATTTGCCTTGACCGGCCGAGCACCTGTGTGGGATCAAACAACGTTTTTAGAGGTGAACGGACTAGATATTTCCCATTCGGCTGACGGATATGAGTTTGTTGAAAATGGTCTTCACACCACTTCTCCTCTGCGGTGAGTTGTCTTGTTGTGGAAACCTGGTCCAATTCGAAAAACCTCTGTACTATGTTGGTTAGGTTTGCCAAATTACAACGAATAGAGATTGAAGGAGTCTGGGCTGCTTCGGCTGGTCCAAAAACTATCCAGCCCAGCTGTGTGTTTTGTGCACTTGGTTCTGCAACCGTCCCTTTGCGTATGTCCGGAAGCATTAGGTGTGGGATAATGTCGACCCCGATAAGTAGGTCAATGCGACCCGACCTGATGAAATTAGGATCTGCAAAAGATAACCCTTGGAGATGTTTACAGGACTTAATGTCTACATTTTGTTTAGGTAAATGACCTGTTAGCGACCGAAGGATGAAGGCTGAGGACACGTAGGCGTTAAATTGCGATGAACATGAGACTATGGTGAAATCGGTGCTGTGCCTGCACTGACTATGGGACGTATTACCAATTCCCGTGATCTCAGCTCGTACAGGATGCCGTTTGAGTCGGAGCGATTGGACGATGTTTTCCGTGATGAGGGTGCCTTCCGATCCATGATCGATGAGAGCATGAACTAAAGCTGACTGCCCGGTGGAGTAACTTACGATCCGAACCAGTGCAGTAGCAAGAAGTGTGGTTGATTTTAGATTGGAGGCATCTGCGCTTAGGAGTTGCGTCGGTGGTGCATTCTGTGTAGCGTCTGCGTTACGAGCAGAGTCGGAAGCATGCTGTCGTGATGCTCCAGGAGTCAATGAGGAACTTTGTTGAGCATTCGGAAAATGTAACAAAGTGTGGTGCCGTTGACCACATTGCGAGCAGTTGCGGTTGCTGCTGCATTGACTAAGAGAATGAGAAGAACTAAGGCAATTGATGCATGCCTTTGAACGGTCGACTATCACCTTTCGCGAGAAAAAATCCTTGGCAAGGAAGTCCGGGCACCGTCTTAGAACGTGATTCTGTTGGCAGAGCGGGCACCTGATGGATCCAGGCTCAACGGTGCTGTGGAAGCTGTGTCCCCTAATTGTGGAGTTTCCTGATGGTCTGGTTGTCTGGCGATGGTTTGTCGATTGTGTAGATGAAGATCTTACTGGAACGGCTGGCTTCCTACTCTCAATTAGGTCGATGCTGACAAATCGATTGTGAAGAAACACCTCCAGCTTGGTGAAGGTGGGTATTTCCACGTTGTTGCCCAGGGAATGCTCCCAGGCCTGTGTGGTGCTGATAGGCAGCTTTGTAAGTATGTGATGTACCAACCACTGATCACAGGCATCAATGGAAATGTGCAGTCGTCGGAATTCACAGATACATACATTTGCCAAATTTAACAAATTCCTAAGGTCCACCGCGATCTCCTTAGACAGTGGCTCGATTCCGTACAGTGCATTCATATTGTACATGAACTGCAGCCGAGGGTTGTTGTATCGTTTTACTACAAGGGTTTATTTTTTTCCGTTAATGCCATATGGTTTATATCCTGATCTCGTCCGTCCGGTAGAGCTTGCTTCAAGAAATGAAATTTTTGAATGTTGGAAAGGGATGGATTTTCATGTATTAGTTGAGTAAAGCTGTCATAAAAAGATGGCCAATCTGCAAAATTTCCTGAAAAGTTGGGTACGGGCAATTTCGGCAGCTGAATTGTGGAAACAGGTGTGGATACAGGGGTGTTATTTATGGATTGATCCCCTGACACTTGTACTGGGACTGGAAACTTGGTTTCGTATTCATCGGTGAATGAACAATAAATGTCACTGTATGATTGCTCAAATTTGTCTTCAACAGTGTCCGCAAAATATGGATGAGAGCGGGGACATTGCTGTAAAATGAGCGCTTGATGATTTGTGTAAAATTGTTTTGAAAGTTCGTTGAGCTTGTTGAGTTGAAATTCATAGTAAGATTTAGTTTTCTTTATTTGACCGTCCTTTTTAGCATTTTTAAATAGTTGGGTCAACCTGGACGATAAGTCCATTTGCATTGCGTACATGTCTGCAAACTGATCGACCACAACCACTGGTGCTGGGCTTTGTTGTGCCGAATCACTACCATTACTTTCATATTTGTTATTTTTACCCATTATAACCCTGCAGTTCCCAAATTCAGCTCGAGCGCTAAATAGCACTGAGTGGACTGCGACGCCGGCAGCGCCTCGGCAGAATCGACTCTCTCACCAACCCCCTCTCTCAAAATCTCTCTCTTTACGAAATTAAGGTGCTGAAAAAGCAGTAAATGAGCGCCTAAAAATAGTGAGGAACAGGTGATGAATTTCACCACAACATCATCACTAGGCCGACAGTGTCGCCGACGGAGCCGACCGAAACGGCGCCAGAGACGACGCTCTCCCAAATTTCTCTCTCTCTGCGCAGGGTTAGAGACAAGTTAGGCAAGCGCGATCGTGACAAAGGGAAAAGAACAACAAGAGAAATTGCAGATGTTGTTTTTCTCGCTCAGTATTCTTTTTATATTTCTCAAAGGCAGACGCCGTTGTTCCGCGTTTTTCAATTGCATTCTAGCTGTGACAAGTTGATTTCGAGTTCAAACAAAAGTGCTATTAATCAAGAATACATTTTTAGGTAAGTAATTTTCAAGGGTATTAAAACTTTGTCTTGTCTTAATTATTATAGCTTCTCATTTTTAAAATATGTATGTTTTACTGTTTAATATTTTTAGGTCCAGCTGACGGTACAAGGTGCATAAACAATATCATTTCTGATTAAATCATTTTGTCCTACAGCCCAGAAGGATGTTATTGTTGCACTGCTAAGTAAGTTTTACCGTTCTTGTCTCTTTATATAATATTATAAAAATATATATTTTCCAAACTCAGATCCCATTGGTCAGGTGGAGCCTACAGTGCCTCCGGAGAGGATGCGGAGATGACTCAAAAATCTCCATGGGCGAAAATGCAGCTCACCAAGACTCCGGAAGCTAAGAACGTGCCGAAGAGCCCTACAACTCACCGTAGTTTGTAAAAATCTATTAATTTAATGTAAAAGTATAAAAATAATTTATAAAAAATTATGTAGTAAAAATGAATTGAAGACAAATAAACTGTAACGAACTGATTATTTAGGTCTGCTCGCTACGAGATTCGTGCGGCTAGCTCAGTACAGTTGTGTGTTCGTCCCACCAAATTTATATAAACGTGACCGCCCAGTAGATCAGTGAGAAAGCACAGAATTCACGGGTTCTAAAAGGGGTTAATGCGGGCGTGATAGTACAGTGATCTTTCAATGGCCACTCGTGGCCGTCGACGACTCCTGGTCGCCTTGATGACTCGGTGCTCTTCTCGTGGACTGAGTGCTCCGGTTCTGTAGCTCCTTGTAGCTCCCTCGACGCTTTCAACTCGAAGCTTCCTGCAGATCCTTGAAGCTCCCTGACGATGCTGATGCTCCCTGAAGACGCTGATGCTCCCTGAAGACGCTGATGCTCCCTGAAGACGCTGATGCTTCCTGAAGACGCTGATGCTCCCTGAAGACGCTGATGCGGGGAATCGACGACTACTCGTAGCGCCCTGGACTCGCCAGGAGATCAGCTGCACGGGTTTAGGGAAGCGTCACCGTTCTCAGACTAGGGTGAACAGAGGCCGCGATCTCAAGGAATCTCTCCTGTCGATGCCACCACCTGTCCCTTGCTCTGTCCCGGATGGTCCCACTAGTGTTCCGCTCAGATCGCGCTGGCAGTCCAAGTTACGCAGGGATACTGCCGAGCGCTCCACTTCGCTTCTACGCCTAGCGCAAACGAACGTTCCGCCCTAGCTTCACCCTTGGGCTTATCGTCCCTGACGTTTCCTCGTAGCTCGACCTGTCGTGGTGTGTGGTTGCGTGGCTTGACGTGGCGTGGCTTCTGGTACTCGGGATCTTGGTCGTACGCCGATCCGGGACTACACGACTCAACCGTAGGGCTCTTCTGGAGTCCTCCACTTGAGGCCACTAACGATCGACCGATCTCCCTTCTGGCTCGTTTCACTCGGGGTTCAGACACACGCCGATCCGGGACTACACGACTCAAACCGTAGGGTTCTCCTGGAGTTCTCCACTTGAGACCACAGACGATTGACCGATCTCCCCTCTGGCTGATAGGTTTCTCCCCAAGCTCACGATTTCTTGTCGCAGGCTTACACCGCTCAAACTCTGACCGACTCTCCAGGCGGGATGCGAGGATTTAGTGGAGACAGAAATGAAAACGGATCGCCTTGACCTAGCCGTGTGATGCCCTCTGGACCTCAGCTACCTGCGTCTCAATTCGGAGATTCCTGGTGATCCAATCCCGAACGTCTCGACGTAGCGATCTTGCTCCTTGTAGGCTCCCACGGCGCTGCTTCCGGCGATTCGACTTGTTGCTGTTCACTTGTAGTTCACTGTACTGGCTGACTTGCTCACTTTGAATTATCTGGACTGATCTTGATAGATTGACTCCTCGTGATCGACTGATCCTGCTGCCAGCGCCCGGCGGCTTTATATAGGGCCTCCGGGTGCCGTTATTTCCCTCTTGCGCTCTGCCCGCGGCATCTCTCCACTCCGGGTCCAAAGTTCATGGTTCCTGTTTGACCCACTTGTCCTTCAAGCACGGCCTTAAATTGTTGTTCTGCGTGCTGCTGCCGTCCCGCTGATTCTTTTGTGGCATGTGGCACGCCTGTGTGCCGCTCCGTTCCTGAGATGTGGCACTTGACCTCCTGGTCCAAAGTCCACGGCAGAGTCCAAAGTCCGGTGCAGTTCCGTTATTTCCTTTTGCACACACGGTACTCTGGCTCTGCCCGCGAAGTCTCCACTCTCTCACTCTCCGCCCTAACTCTCCAAACTCTCTTGTCAGAGTTCTCTCTCTCGACCTCGAAGTCTCCAAACTCTCACTCTACACTTCTCGGTCTCCAAACTCTCTCTCTCCGCTGCTTGATCTCCAAACTCTCTATTAGTGAGTTTCTCTCCATTCTCTCTTTGCCGCGCCGCTACTACGCTTATTCGCCGTAACTGGTAAGCGACCGGCCATCCGCAATTATTGCTGCCTTTATTTGTGGGGAGTTATTCAACTCCTCACATTCCCCCCTTACTTCGGGAAATTTTTAAGAAGACTCGTTCCTACTCTCCGGCGTTTCCTAGTGTATCCTAGCCATTGAGTCCTTGCGGTGCTTCTGCTGATTCCCTCGGCGCTCCCTCGTTGCTTCCCTCGACGCTCCCTCGACGCTTTCAACTCCGAGAGTTTCTACGGCGTAAGTCGGCATCTCCACAACAATTTTTGAACTTCCCGCGCCGATCCTCCATCTGGCCACACTGGGCATTGATAACCATCGGCTATCGATATGCCGGATTGCTGGAAAACCGCCAAAATTATCCCAATACCCAAAGCAAGCAAAGAATACCGCCCAATATCTATTCTCCCATACCTCTCAAAGGTGTTTGAAAATATTGTCGCATCACAAATAAATAATTTTATATCTGTCAATAGCCTCCTTAATGACCATCAATCAGGATTTAGGAAACATCGTAGCTGCACCTCAGCCATATTAAAAATAACTGAAGATATCCGACAACAGACGGACAACTCGTATGTCACCTTCTTACTGTTGCTGGACTACAGCAAAGCCTTCGACACAGTGAATCATGAAATCCTGTGCTCAAAACTAAAAAACTTATATTTCTTTTCTAATACTGCCGTCAAACTTATGTGTTCGTATCTTAAAAACCGTCGACAATATGTTGTATCGTCAAATATTTTTTCTTCGTTTGCTTATCTGAAGCGTGGTGTACCCCAGGGTTCGGTTCTTGGACCACTACTATTCACCCTTTATATAAATGATCTTCCGTCTGTGTTGTCGACATGTAATGTCCATTTATATGCTGATGATGTCCAGATGTATGTTAGTCGTCCCTCAAATAGAATTAGTGAGTGTTTAGATATTTGTAGAATGGAGCTTGGTAAAGAAAATGAATGGGCAAATAACAATGGTCTCGCCATCAATCCATCAAAATCAAAGTGCTTGATTATTTTTAAAAAGAAGTTATGTAATAATACACTAACCCCCCTGATGATTAATAACACACCAATTGAGTACGTGGAAACCGCCAATAATCTGGGTATCACATTTAATAGAACATTGAACTGGGATGACCACGTAAATAAAGCGATAGGCAAAACATATGGGCTAATAAGATCCTTGTCACTAGTTAAATGTTCCTTACCAGTTACTGTGCGTCTAGTTATTGCGAAGTCTTGTCTAATACCCACACTCTTCTATGGTCTAGAGATCTATGCAAATTGTGATGTAGCAAGCCAACATAAACTGAAAACAGAATACAATAGTATTGCTCGTTTTATTTTTAATTTGAATAGATCCGACCATGTAACTCAATTTGCTTACAAAATATTTAACCTTAACTTAGCAGATTATATTAAAAGCCGAACAATAATCTTTTTACACAAAGTTATATACACCAGGGAGCCATCATACTTATTTGAGAAATTACAGTTCACCAGATCTACAAGAACAAAGAATATAATATGCATCCGACACAGGTTACTGCTTTCAAACAGACAATTTTTTATTAATGCGATTAGAACGTGGAATGAACTTCCCAATAACATAAAAGAAACTAGGAGCGCACCACTATTTAAGACAAATCTTCTCTGACACCTTTAAAATAGCAGTTCAAGTTTGCTATAAGCTATATTATCCTATTTTAACATTGCGACTTATCCCTAAAACCTCTTCCTTTGTTTCTAAATTCGATTTAACTATATTTGCCATTCTGTATTTTCAATAATTAATGTAAAATGTATGTCTTAGATTTAAGAACCAATTTTGTTCGAATTTAAAATTGATTACCCGTTGTGACTAGCGCAGTAATTTATAAGTTATACAACTTGTAGCGTTAGGAAGCCAAAACAATAAATAATAATAATAATAATAATAATATGCCAGCCGGCCCGCAGTCTGAATTTCCCGCGACGATTTCTGAACTGGTTCCACTTGGAACCGATATTCATAACCTATCGATATTCACCAGCTATCGATACTGCAGGTGTAGCGTTGCCACCTGATCGCAGCGATATTCACCATGATTTTTCCATATATCGTGTGCCCATCGATCGCACTATCGTCCGTGCCAATCGACCGCCCTATCGAGGCGCCCCCGTCCCTATTACATGGTGATTCTGCATTTTCTCGGTAAGTTTCTTCAACTTTCTTTTGTTTCCTTTCTCTCTCATTCTCTCTTTGCCTTTCTAGCACTCCTTCGCCCTCCATCTGCCCTTGGCTAGTGCCCCAGTGGCTCTGGGTTTTGTGCTGGCAACATTGCCTCAACATTGGCATTTCAACCGAGGCAACTGGTGAGTATTGGGGTGTTTGTTTTCCAGGTTCCACCGGCTAATTCTCATTCTCTTTCTTTTTTTTCAGATGTGATGCCGACATGTATGCCCCCCCTTTCTTCACCCCTGTTTTCAGCCGCGTCACCCCCGATCTATGCCGTTTCGTGTTTGTGCTTCATTTGTTTATTTATTCAGGGCCGTTGTTCTTCAAACACCCTCAGGCCCGCGAGCCCAATCCTCACCCGGAACGCGCGCCCTTCCAATCTTACGCGCACGCTGCGCCTTGCGCCCAGGAAGCGGGCCTCCTTCACCGCTTGAGCCTGCGCGACACCTTCGGGCCATTCTGTGGGTAGAAGCTCCCTCCATCGCTGCCCTTCCGGTGCCGACGACTGCCGCATCAGTTTCGGCCTGATCTCCGGGACTCCCTCCGGCGCGGAATGCTGCCTCTTATACGGCGGCCGCCGACAGGCCAGCGGTTCCGGCCAGATCCACGGGCCCCTCTCGAGCGGATCGTCTCGCCTCGTCGTGTCCTTCGTGGCTGCTCCTCGGTGTGGTGATGCTGGTGTCGTCGGGCCGGTGCTTGGCGTTGGCGGAGCCCATGACTCTGTCGACGCCGGGGCGGGCGTCGTCGATTCGATGTTCGGCGTCCCTCCTGCCTCCGATCTACCTCGGACCCTGGGGTCCCTTGGGCTCACGCGCGGTGCCTCCTCGCAGACTCGTGGTTCCTCCGCCGCGTTCGCGTCCTCCTCCCAGATCCGTGGCTCCTCCGTTGTCGTCGCCTCCTCCGCGGGTCCTTCCGGCCACGTCCACGTGATGGTTTGCTGCCGCCACCGCTGTCCTTCCGCCACAAATGTTCGTGAGCTGTGGCTCACATGCGCCGCCGGAATGTCCGTGCGGATGTGGTGGTCCACCGGGCTCGATTGTTGCTGCTGCGGTTGTGGCGACTCGGGTTGTGGCGGTTGCGGCGTCTCGAACCTAGGCGTGGGCGGTCGTGCTGGCCTCCACGGTGACCCCTCGTATCGCGGCGTTGGAGGAACCTCGGGTAAACACCGTGGTGGAGACGGCGCCCATTCTTCCACTACCTCGGGCTGCGGGGTGCAGGGCTCGGGCACGTACCTCGGCGTCGGAGGGTACCCCGGATTCTCCCACAGCTGCTGCTCCTCCTCCTCGGCCGCCCGTAATTGGGCCTGCCATTCCGGCGAATTCTCCATCTGCCGTCGCTCCTCCCACCGTCGATGGTTTTCCAGCGTCGCCGCTATGACGCAGCCGACAATGTCGATGGGTTCCGGCAGGTCCCGAGGCTGCGTGGGTCCCTGCTCGCCCGGCGCTGTTGTGGCCCGGGGTGGTTCGTCGCTGGCCATCTCGGCCTGGTCCCCGGTCGTCTGCTGGTCCTGGGGTGGCTCCTCGCTGGCCATCTCGGCCTGGTCCCCGGTCGTCGGCTGGTCCTGGGGTGGCTCCTCGCTAGCCCACTCCACCTCGGCAGTGCCTGTCGGGATACGGCCGTTGCTGCGGTCAACCGCCCTCCGGATCCGCCATCTCTTCTGCTTGCCCTCCTCGTCGTCCACCACCTGGACGTCGCTGTCAGAGCTGACGACAGGCTCCGGAACCCCTCTCCTCGGGATCCGCCGCGGAGCTCGGATAGGCCGGGATGTCGACCGTCCTTGCCCCGGGCTGGATCCTTCGGATGGTTGGTGGATCTCCATGATCCTGCGTGCTTCGCTGCGGGTGATGCGGGTGCTCATGATGCTTGGCTGTTCTTGATTGACCATCTGGAGCCGGGCTCTCTTTAACGATACCTCGGTTTCGCGACCTTCCTTTTGTTAGGTACCGCTATTTCCTTCGCCTTCCTTATTCTATGCGGACAATACGGTACAGTTTTCTGTGCCGTCTTCTCCCTTCCTTCGGCAGATATTTGAAACGTGTGCTTTGGTCAGTTCTAAAGCAGTTCTCGGATGCTTCGGTTGTTGTTTCTGACGAGTTCCCTGTAGTTATCCTTGGAGTCTTGTATTATCCTTGGAGTCTTGTAGTATCCTTGGAGTCTTGTAGTATCCTTGGAGTCCTGTAGTTATCCTTGGAGTCTTGTAGTATCCTTGGAGTCCTGTAGTTATCCTTGGAGTCTTGTATTATCCTTGGAGTCTTGTAGTATCCTTGGAGTCTTGTAGTATCCTTGGAGTCTTGTAGTATCCTTGGATAGTCCTTGGAGTTCTCGTAGTATCCTTGGATAGTCCTTGGAGTTCTCGTAGTATCCTTGGAGTTATTCCTTGGAGTTCTCGTAGTATCCTTGGATAGTCCTTGGAGTTCTTGTAGTATCCTTGGATAGTCCTTGGAGTTCTCGTAGTATCCTTGGAGTTATTCCTTGGAGTTCTCTCGTAGTATCCTTGCAGAGTCCTTGGAGTTCCCTCGTAGTATCCTTGGATAGTCCTTGGAGTTCCTGTAGTATCCTTGGATAGTCCTTGGAGTTATCTTGAAGCATCCTTGGATAAGTTTCAATGCTGTTGCTCGTTTGTTGTTTCTGCCTGTTGCGGTCGCTCGCTTGTTTCTTGTTGTTTAAGCTCGCTTACATGTATGGTCCGCTCTTTCTTTGTGTTTACATGGCGTATTTTGCATATCACAGGCGAAACAAAATCCACGACCTGGAATGGCCCGTCGTATCTAGGGGCCAACTTTGCTGCAAATCCTTCGGCTGCTTTCGATAAATGGTGCTCTTTGGCCCAAACGACATCACCGATCCTTGGATTCCACTGTCTCCGTCGTAAGTTATAATGTCTGGCCTGGTCCTGAGAAGCTTTCTCCAAGTTTCTTCGTACTACTTCGAATATCTCTTTCAGTTTTTCGGCTTTTTCTTCTGGAGTTTCCGGCTGCCTTCCTGAACCCAAAGTTTCCCGGTCGTATAAGGCGTTTGGCAAACGCGGCTCTCTGCCCTGTGTCAGGAACGAAGGAGAGTATCCTGTGGATTCGGACACGCTGGAGTTCACTGCCAACATTATTTCTGGCCACTTCTCGTCCCAGTTTCTTTGATTTTGCCCGGCAAACTGGGCTATCATTGTTTTCACTGTTCGGTTTGCACGTTCGGTGGGATTTTCTTGGGGGGTGTATGGTGCCGTGAATTGATGCTTTATCCCCGTGTCGCTCAAGAACCTTTTAAATGCTCGACTGGTGAACTGCACCCCATTATCCGTGATTATTACCTTCGGGACTCCGAACCTGGCGATTATCCTTTCTCTAAACGCTTTTTGAAGGCTTTCCGCTGTCGCCGTTCGTAGTGGCACCAATTCTGTCCATTTTGAGAACCGATCGATAAGCACTAAAAGCATTTGGTTTCCGTGCTTCGATCTTGGGAGAGGGCCCACGAAATCTGCGCATACCGTTGCCCATGGTTCCTCGGGGACTTGTGTCAGCATCTTACCCGCTGCCTGTCGCTGGTTCGGCTTGTATTTTAGGCACTCTTCGCATTTCCGAACGTACGCTCTCGCATCCCTTTGCATTCCTGGCCAGTAGTACCTGGCAGCTAGACGGGCAATCGTCCTCCGGCTTCCTACATGGCCGGCCGCTGGGGAGTCGTGATTTTCTCGTAGGACCGTTTCCCTTAGCTCTGTGGGGACGCACAGCTTCCAGGCCACCACATCTTCGTTGCCTGCTCTGTGTGGGATCTGCCTATACAGCGTTTCGCCTTCGAACACGTAGTCTGGGAATTTCTGCGGCTGTGTTTTGATCTTCTCACGCATGTCCCGGATCCAGTTACACTCCGTATTTGGCACCAACTCTTTCGCTCTCCGTAGGGTTTCCGGCACCGGCTGTCTGGACAGTGCGTCGGCTATCACGTTCAATTGGCCCTTTCTGTACGCAACCTCAAAGTCGTATTGTTGCAACTCAAGGGCCCACCTGGCGATTCTTCCGGATGGGCTTTCAATGCTGTTCAGCCATTTCAGTGCCATGTGATCCGTTACCACCTTGAAGTGATAGCCTTCCAGGTAAGGCCTTAGTTTTCGAATTGCCCAGACAATGGCCAAGCACTCTTTCTCTGTGGTCGAATAGTTTTTCTCGGCTCCGTTTAATGTTCGACTGGAGTATGAGATGACTTTCTCGCCGTCTTCCGTGTTTTGCGTCAGAATTGCCCCTATTCCGTAGTCGCTGGCGTCTGTTTGTAGGACGAATGTCCTTCCAAAATCTGGACACGCCAATACTGGGTCCGTCACCAGCCTCGCCTTCACTTCCTCGAACGCCTGTTGGTGGTCTTGCGTCCATACCCATTTCACGCCCTTGCGAAGTAGGTCGTTGAGCGGCTTCACGATGCGTGCGAAGTCCGGTACAAATCGTCGGTACCATGATGCCACTCCTAGGTATTGCCTTAGCTCGCGGACGGTTGTAGGTGGCTCTAACTGGGCTATGGCGGCGACCTTGTCTGGGTCAGTTCCAATTCCTTGGCTTGTAACCCGATGTCCCAGGTACAGCAGCTCCTGTTTAAAGAATTGACACTTATCGGGGTTTATCCTCAGGTTCGCCTCCTTCAGACGCCGAAACACTTCTCTGAGATTGTCCTTGTGTTCTCGCTGTGTGCGTCCGATAACGATTATGTCGTCCTGATACGCGAACGCGTGTGGAGACATCTCGGGTCCAATCACTTGGTCCAAGGCCCTTTGAAATGTTGCGGATGCCGAGTGTAATCCGAATGGCATAACTCTCCATTGGAAAAGCCCTTTTCCTGGCACCGTGAACGCCGTGAACTTTCTACTTGCTTCCTCCAGCGGAATCTGCCAGTATCCATCCTTTAAGTCCAGGCTGCTGATATAGCGTGCTTCTCGTAGTTGGTCCAGGATGTAGTTGATACGTGGCATTGGGTACGCGTCCTTCACCGATTTCGCGTTTATCTGTCGGAAGTCGACGCACAATCTCCACTTCCCGGTTTTTTTCTTCACCATCACTATGGGAGAGCTATACGGGCTCTTCGAGTGTTCTATGAAACCCATTTGCAGAAGTTCGTCCACCTTTGCATTGATCTCCCCTTGAACTTTGGGGTTCTTAGGGTAGTATCTTTGTTTTATAGGTTTGTCGTCCTTCATGGTGATTTGGTGCTCGGCCACGTTCGAAGTTCCACTCATGGTTCGGAATTCTGCCAGCTCTGCTTCTAGGAATTGCTCGATGTTTCCTTCCTCGCGGTCTTCATGAACAACTGCCACCGATAATTTTTCCTCCAGCCATCCGTTGTGTCTGTTCCTGGCCGGTATGAGGATTTCGTGACCTGCGCACTTTATCTCAGCGCCAACCTGTGTGAGAAAATTCCAGCCCAGCACCAGTGCGTCCACTACCCCTGGTAATATCAGCAGGCTCATGGTCAGTCGTTTGTTGCCGAATGCGACTTCTACCTCGAGCTGCGCGCTTATACCGCTGCACCTTCCGTCTGCCAACCTAACTTGCCGTCTCGTCTGTGTAATCTTTCCCAGAGCAGCCAGATTATCCGCCAGCTCTTCGCTAATAAAGCTCGCTGTTGCCCCGGTGTCGATTGTGGCTTTGTACGAGTTCCCACCAATCGTCACCGCTGCGGACAACTGCTGCTCCTCCTCGATTAGCCTGCCAGTTAGATTGGAGAGGTATCCGCGTGCGACCCCCGCTCGCCTCTCTGCGGCTGGGATCGCTGGCCATTTCCCGCTCTCTGGCAACATTCCATGCATCTCACCCCCACCTTGCCGCATATCCAGCAGAATAGCAACCGCTGGTTTCGGCAACCTCTTGCCCAATGCCCGTGTCCGCCACATTTGCGACACGCCTCCTGTGGGTTGGATATGTATTGGTGTGCTTGGTTGCTTCCTGCTGGCATGCTTTGTGGGTGGTGTTCGGTGGTCTCCATAAAGTGTTTGTCTGCTGCCTTTGATATTCTATATGCGGCGTGTTTCGTGATGGTTCGGTTGGCCTGTCTTGCCCGCTGGTATCCTCGCATCTTCTACATGTCACATGTGTCGGGGCTGTAGTTTTTGTCCTAAAGTTCCGACTTTAATGTCAAACTAACCGGTTGTGTTTATCTCGGGATCCCGTGTTTCAAAAAATTTTATAAAAATTTGTTTTTTATTTCTTTTTATCTCTTGGTTCTGTTTGGACTTCACGTCGTGTGACTTGTGCTTTCGTACTTGGACTTCATTAACGCATCGCGTTTGCCGGCCTCGCCTGCATTGGCTGGCCGGCCGCCCTGCTGGTCGTCATCATGTCTGCCGCTGATCAAGATATTAATGTCCCTCTATGTGATCATGTTATGAATGTGGATAGTTGCGATGGTTCTTCGTCTCCCAATTTATTTATAACTGATAATTCAAATGCCAGTACTAGCAAGGAGTTTTCAAGGTCGTCTAGAGGTCGTGGTGTAAGGGTGACCTCCGTCAGGTCCAAGGAAGCAAGATCACAGAAATTTGATTTTGAACGCAATTTACAATCTATTGCTGATACTTCATATTCATCGCTAGACAATTTGAAAGACGTTCTGGAAGCTTCGGCGGATACTTTGCTTAATGCTGAGAAAGATTTTGCTTCTCAACATGAATTTGATAATTTTAATGAAGGAATACACGGTGCAAGCACACCTGGACATTCCACTACTTCAAATCTACAATTCGTCAGTCAGGAAGTGGCGGACCAGTTGCGTTGCGAATCCGTCAAACGCATAAGAAAGCGAAGCAAGCTTGACCCTAACAACAGTAAGGATGCTTCATTTGGACCAATTATTAAGCGCTTTCGTAATATTAAACGCAAGGTTCACTTGGAAATATTTGGATCGGAGGACTCGGACTCTCCTGGTGAAAAATATTCAGGTCATGGAAACAGCTTTGCCCTCTTATCGGATGAAGACATTGAAAACCCACTCCCTAATGATCGTATGGACACCCAGTCTCCTCCATCGGAGCCCCTAAACTCCTGCCAGCCCCCTGTGACTAGTAAGAGTACAATAACTTCTAGCAATAGTGGTGGAATTTCCCAAAAGTCAAAGGGTATTTCTGGTACTCCTATTTCATCGTCTAAAGCACCTAAATCTGAACCACGTCCGCCCGCCTTTGTGATAAAGGGTGTTACTGATGTCAAGCAACTTATGAATCTGATCAAGGCCGCCACAACCAATATAAGATTTAAGATTACTGGACCTGCTACAGTGAGGGTATCTCCTTTCGATGGTGATACATACAAAATAGTTCAACATCTCTTGTGGAGTAATAATATTCCGTTTAATTCTTGGCAATTGAAAAGTGATCGATCTTTCAGGATTGTCGTCAAAGGCCTACATTCGTCTACGGATCCTGAAGATATTAAAGCTGATTTAGGCGCCGCTGGGCACGTTGTCCGCAATGTTTATAATCCCCCGGGTAAGAACAATGGTCACAGGCCCAATATTTTCTTTGTTGAGCTAGAGTCATCGACAAATAATGTCAAAGTCTATGACATTAAATCATTGGCTTATCAGTCAATTACTATCGTCCCTCCTGAACGCCGAGATGAAGTTGTTAGATGTTATAACTGCCAGGAGTTTGGACACACAAAAACATACTGTTTCGTGCCTCCCAAATGTGCAAAATGTGGTGGTGATCATGAGTCTCGAAGTCCTGTTTGCCCTGCTACGTCTCAGGATCAATTTAAGTGCATTAATTGCGGTTCCAACCACAGTGCAGGATACCGCAAATGTCCAGCTTTTCTAGAAGCAATTGCTCGTCGCAAATCGGGAACAATCAAAAAACAACCATCAAATAAATTTGTACCTGCCCCTCTTCCTGCCCAAAGTGCTTGGGGCCCAGCTTTACCTTCCCCGTCTATTGGATCTAGCACTTCCAAGCCCATGCAACGCGTTACTGAGCCTCCTCCGCCTAGTGCTGGCTTTGAAATACTTATCTCCCGTATTGACCAGATGATGTCAATGATGTTGAAAATGATGGAACTTCTTATGAACCAGTTTACCGGCAGTTCGCCTTCTGATGCGTCTAAGATCAGGAGACATGTCTAGTTTAGGCATTCGTTTATCATTTTGGAACGCCAATGGTGTCACTGGCAAAAATCTCGAGTTAGAGCACTATCTTACGGCTAATTCAATTGACGTGATGCTAATTAACGAAACGCATTTTAACAGCCGCTCACATTTCAGAATTTTTGGATATGATTTATTGACGGCTAATCATCCCTCTGACCGTCTTCGAGGAGGTGCTGCTATTTTAATCCGCTCTCACTTGCAGTACTCCCCTTACAGTACCAACTCTACTGTAAAATGTCAAACTGCTGCAATTACCTTAAGCACGGACTTGGGAGACATCGTGATTGCTTCTATTTACTGCCCCCCTCCTTTTTATGGACTGCTCAAGATTTTGGACAACTTTTTAGCGAATTTTCAAACCGTTTTATCATAGCTGGCGACTGGAATGCTCACAATCAATTTTGGGGTTGTATCCGCTCTTCACCAAGAGGTGTTCAGCTTTTAGATTTTATTACGTCTTCAAGTCTGCAAGTCTTAGCTACAGGAGGACCAACTCACTTTCCTTCTGATGCAAGGCGAAATCCAACGGCAATCGATTTTGCTATTTATAAGGGTATCTCGTCCAACTTTCTGACTGTACATGAATCTCATGAACTTAGTTCTGATCACATTCCGCTTGAAATACTTTTATGCGCTTCTACTTCACCCCGACTTACAACACCAAGGCTGCTGTCTCGTCGGGCTAACATTGGACGTTTTAAGGATCACCTTACAATCCTTATTGAGAATGATGAATCTGCTGATCTGAACTGTCCTCTGGATATTGATACAGCTGTTAGTGACCTGACTCTAAAGATTCAATCTGCCGCTGCCGCATCCACTGCTATCGGTAATCGCCCTGCTGTTCCACAGCCAAATAATGCCCTTTTAAACACCAGAGTAACGGCGCTGGTTAGGCAGAAGAGATCACTCCGGCGACGCTGGATGCAAACGCGTCATCCACAAGATTTAGCAATATTTAAAAGAGCTGATACTTTATTAAGAAAAGCACTTTATGATGCTAAGTCCGAATTTTTTGTCCGGAAACTTAGTGCTATCGATCCGGATGCTGATCGAGGCTTTGAACTGTGGAAATGCACTCGCGGGCTTAAACGGCAGCCTCTCCAGAAGTTTCCCTTGCTTCGATCGGACGGTACCTGGGCAAATAAAGATGATGAAATAGCTAAGGAATTCGCTGATTCTTTGGAAGAAAGATTTAAGCCTTTTGATTTGGCCACAGATGAAGAGACTGCTATTACAGAAGCCTTTGATGATGTTCCCTCTGGTCTAGCTTCTCAAATTTCACCTATTGAAGCAGAAGAAGTTAAAGACCAAATAAAGCGACTGAAGACGAACAAAGCCCCTGGCCATGACAGCATTGACGGAAAAGTAGCTAAAGCTTTGCCAGTAGCAGCTATTTCGTTCCTTACGCGTATCTTTAATGCTATGATTGTTCTTTCATATTATCCGGAGCAGTGGAAGCATGCGAATGTTGTTATGATCCCCAAGAAAGGCGTCTCTCCCCGCTGTGCAGATTCTTTTCGGCCTATAAGCCTATTGCCAACCTTCTCTAAGATTTTTGAGCGAATCTTACTAAAAAGGCTTTTTAGTGTTCATGTGTTTCAGAATGCAATTCCAAATCATCAGTTTGGTTTCAGGAGTCTGCATAACGCTGCTGAGCAAATGCATCGGGTTGTCAACCATATCCTTAAAGCATTCGAGGCGAAAAAGTATTGTTGCGCAGTATTTCTAGATGTCAAGCAAGCCTTCGATCGAGTCTGGCACTGTGGCTTGCTCTATAAGCTGAAACCCATTCTTCCCCCGACATACTTTGATCTCCTTCGCTCATTTCTAATTGGTAGAACCTTCCAGGTGGATGTTCGAGGATCCAAATCTGCCTCAAGGCCTATTCTTGCTGGAGTCCCTCAAGGAAGTGTGCTGGGTCCTGTCTTGTATACAATATTCACCTCGGACCTTCCGTCGCCCAGAGGCAGGAATGTTTTAACAGCTACCTATGCAGATGACACAGCATTTCTGGCGACAAGTGCTCTGCGAAGAGAGGCGACAGATATGGTGCAGGACATGCTAAATGAGTTTGAGGCCTGGGCGTCGAGGTGGAACATCGCAGTTAATCCTGCCAATCTCAGCAGCCACCTTTCATTGAACAGCGAACACTTATCGCCTAACCTTAGACGGGACTCCAAAAAGCACTCGGACACGTAAACCTTGCTCTCTACCATAAGTATTGTTGCGCAGTATTTCTAGATGTCAAGCAAGCCTTTGATCGAGTCTGGCACTGTGGCTTGCTCTATAAGCTGAAACCCATTCTTTCCCCGACATACTTTGATCTCCTTCGCTCATTTCTAATTGGTAGAACCTTCCAGGTGGATGTTCGAGGATCCAAATCTGCCTCAAGGCCTATTCTTGCTGGAGTCCCTCAAGGAAGTGTGCTGGGTCCTGTCTTGTATACAATATTCACCTCGGACCTTCCGTCGCCCAGAGGCAGGAATGTTTTAACAGCTACCTATGCAGATGACACAGCATTTCTGGCGACAAGTGCTCTGCGAAGAGAGGCGACAGATATGGTGCAGGACATGTTAAATGAGTTTGAGGCCTGGGCGTCGAGGTGGAACATCGCAGTTAATCCTGCCAAGTCTCAGCATGCCACCTTTTCATTGAACAGGCTGAACACTTATCGCCTAACCTTAGACGGGACTCCAATAAAGCACTCGGACACGGTTAAGTACCTTGGGCTTACTCTGGACAGGCGGCTTACCTGGAAGCAGCACATTGTGGCAACCTGTGCTTCAGTAAGGCAAAAAGCGGGGAAAATGAGATGGCTTCTTCGTCCGGGCAGTGGACTATCGATCACGGCGAAAACCCGGCTCTTCAAAGCAACCTTGATGCCTAGTCTACATTGGGGTATACACTTCTGGGGCACTGCCTGTAACACTTCTATAAAAAGAGTTGAATCCTGCCAATCCAAAATTTTAAGACATATGATAAACGCCCCATACTATACAAGAAACACTACTATTTTTCGAGATCTCAAAATTAATCCTGTTTGTAAATCTATCACCAATTCTGCCATTCGCTACAGATCAAGACTCATCTCCCACACAAACAGACTTGCCCTCACACTTTCCAGACCTATGAACAGAAGAAGACTAAAAAGATTGCACCCATCAGACAATTGGATACTTGGACGGCACGCTTGTGCATTCCAGACTTAGACGCCTAGACTGCAACACTGCTAAAATTTTGTAACCAATCTTTTTATTCACTACGTTTTGTTAATTTTTTTTCTTTTTTCATGGGTGAAAGTGAATTGAGTTTCACATAACACTCTCCAATAAACATTTGTTATGCATATCGAAAAAAAAAAAAAAAGTTTTTGTCCTGCTGAACTTATTCTCTTGGGAGAATGCTTCCCGCTCTTTTTCCAGCTCTTCGTACTCGTCGGCCAGGATCACGACTTTGTATGTTCGGAGGGAAATTCTTAGGTCTGGTGTGCTGTTTTCCCTTATGATCTCGAGTATTTTCTCCGGACTGTACCCGAGCGGTCTTACCATGGTCTGCATTTCCACCATGTAATCTTTAAACGGCTCCCTGAATCCCTGCTTCCGAGCTTTCACCTGGTCCTCTAGTTTGGCAAAATATCCTCTGGGTAGGAAGAATGTTTGGAAACTTTCCATAAATTCTACCCATGTTCCCCACTGCCGGTTGTTTGAGATGAACCACTTTAATGCTCTTCCTTGTAGTAGCTCAGGCATCGCTCGAGGTATTAAATTCAAATTCGCGGACCATTCCACCTGCTCCAAGAATTCGAGTGGTTTCTCTGTGCCATCGAATCTGAAAGACCATTCTCTGACCTGCTTCGCGACTTTAGCGTAGTCGGGCTCGCTGGGAGTAGAGGTCGCTATTGGTCCTGTCTTTTGCCTTTCCTGGCCTGGTTCTCTCCTTTGTGCCTCCTTCTGTATGTTGTGGATGCTTAGGCTTGCCACTAGGTCTTCACCTTCGGCGTTTGTTATCTTTATACTGGTGCTAGGTCTGTCGCCGTATTTTGCTTCCAGCTCGGCCCAGATATTGAAGAGTTTGGGGTCGTTCTCCGTCTGTGCATAATATTCGGACAATGCCTTTCTGATGTCTTCCGATCTGCCTTCCAGAGCAATGTTTAGCCTCTGTGAGACATGGGCAAAGTCCTCTTTCTTCAGACGGTAAATCCAACTCTTCCCCATTCTGCTTTTTGTTGCTTTCACTGCTGGGACAATCACGTTTTGGGCGCCAGATGTAACGAACTGATTATTTAGGTCTGCTCGCTACGAGATTCGTGCGGCTAGCTCAGTACAGTTGTGTGTTCGTCCCACCAAATTTATATAAACGTGACCGCCCAGTAGATCAGTGAGAAAGCACAGAATTCACGGGTTCTAAAAGGGTTTAATGCGGGCGTGATAGTACAGTGATCTTGCAATGGCCACTCGTGGCCGTCGACGACTCCTGGTCGCCTTGATGACTCGGTGCTCTTCTCGTGGACTGAGTGCTCCGGTTCTGTAGCTCCTTGTAGCTCCCTCGACGCTTTCAACTCGAAGCTTCCTGCAGATCCTTGAAGCTCCTTGACGATGCTGATGCTCTTTGAAGACGCTGATGCTCCCTGAAGACGCTGATGCTTCCTGAAGACGCTGATGCTCCCTGAAGACGCTGATGCGGGGAATCGACGACTACTCGTAGCGCCCTGGACTCGCCAGGAGATCAGCTGCACGGGTTTAGGGAAGCGTCACCGTTCTCAGACTAGGGTGAACAGAGGCCGCGATCTCAAGGAATCTCTCCTGTCGATGCCACCACCTGTCCCTTGCTCTGTCCCGGATGGTCCCACTAGTGTTCCGCTCAGATCGCGCTGGCAGTCCAAGTTACGCAGGGATACTGCCGAGCGCTCCACTTCGCTTCTACGCCTAGCGCAAACGAACGTTCCGCCCTAGCTTCACCCTTGGGCTTATCGTCCCTGACGTTTCCTCGTAGCTCGACCTGTCGTGGTGTGTGGTTGCGTGGCTTGACGTGGCGTGGCTTCTGGTACTCGGGATCTTGGTCGTACGCCGATCCGGGACTACACGACTCAACCGTAGGGCTCTTCTGGAGTCCTCCACTTGAGGCCACTAACGATCGACCGATCTCCCTTCTGGCTCGTTTCACTCGGGGTTCAGACACACGCCGATCCGGGACTACACGACTCAAACCGTAGGGTTCTCCTGGAGTTCTCCACTTGAGACCACAGACGATTGACCGATCTCCCCTCTGGCTGATAGGTTTCTCCCCAAGCTCACGATTTCTTGTCGCAGGCTTACACCGCTCAAACTCTGACCGACTCTCCAGGCGGGATGCGAGGATTTAGTGGAGACAGAAATGAAAACGGATCGCCTTGACCTAGCCGTGTGATGCCCTCTGGACCTCAGCTACCTGCGTCTCAATTCGGAGATTCCTGGTGATCCAATCCCGAACGTCTCGACGTAGCGATCTTGCTCCTTGTAGGCTCCCACGGCGCTGCTTCCGGCGATTCGACTTGTTGCTGTTCACTTGTAGTTCACTGTACTGGCTGACTTGCTCACTTTGAATTATCTGGACTGATCTTGATAGATTGACTCCTCGTGATCGACTGATCCTGCTGCCAGCGCCCGGCGGCTTTATATAGGGCCTCCGGGTGCCGTTATTTCCCTCTTGCGCTCTGCCCGCGGCATCTCTCCACTCCGGGTCCAAAGTTCATGGTTCCTGTTTGACCCACTTGTCCTTCAAGCACGGCCTTAAATTGTTGTTCTGCGTGCTGCTGCCGTCCCGCTGATTCTTTTGTGGCATGTGGCACGCCTGTGTGCCGCTCCGTTCCTGAGATGTGGCACTTGACCTCCTGGTCCAAAGTCCACGGCAGAGTCCAAAGTCCGGTGCAGTTCCGTTATTTCCTTTTGCACACACGGTACTCTGGCTCTGCCCGCGAAGTCTCCACTCTCTCACTCTCCGCCCTAACTCTCCAAACTCTCTTGTCAGAGTTCTCTCTCTCGACCTCGAAGTCTCCAAACTCTCACTCTACACTTCTCGGTCTCCAATCTCTCTCTCTCCGCTGCTTGATCTCCAAACTCTCTATTAGTGAGTTTCTCTCCATTCTCTCTTTGCCGCGCCGCTACTACGCTTATTCGCCGTAACTGGTAAGCGACCGGCCATCCGCAATTATTGCTGCCTATATTTGTGGGGAGTTATTCAACTCCTCACAAAACCTAATGATAAAGGCGATGAAATTCAACATATTTTTAATGAAAATGGGCGGTGAACAGGTGATGAAAATGGGCAAGGAATAGGTGATGATTTTAGGCGCTGAAAAATGGTGATGAACAGGTGCTAAAAAAGCGCTAGTTTCTGGCAGTGATGAGCCCCTAGGACATGCCCATGTTAAAATCATCGCTATTTTTCATACAAATTCAGCAGTGATTGAGCGCTTAGTGCTTAGTTTTTAGCAGTGATTCACTGCCAAAAAAGCGCTGAATGGAACTGCAGGGAATGTTTTCCTATTGCACTCTACTTTGAAATACTACGCACCAACACTCTCACAACACACTCGTATCGCGCTCAGCTTTGAAGATCTGGCAACTTCACGAAGGAGTGTGTAGAGGAATCTTGTAATCCGTTGTTCTCCTTGATTTCTTGATTCTCCGTACGTAAGTTTACTGGTTTAAATTAATATAAGTTTTGCACACAAGTAAGCACAAAGATTGAAGTAAGTGTACAACTATTGGAAGCTGGTGAAGTTATGAGTGTATGTTCCCCTCATGGGCCACCAAAATGTTGTGACGATTTGCATACGATCGTCAAAGTTGAGCAGAAGTCTGCTCTGGGGGTCTTTCACACACTTTGTAAATGAAAACTAAGAAGGATGTAGAACTTCACCAGTTGTAACTGTATTTACTTTCAATCTTTGACTTATTGTTATTTAATGTACAAATTTAGGGAATAGAACAATATCGGTTTTAAACGCGACCAGCTTCTTTTTCTTGTCTTCTTCTTCTTTTTCTTGTTGCGTTGCGAATGCCAGCAGAATTCGAACATTCGCTGTTTAAACTGCTGTTGTGAACTGCTTCTCAGAGTCGCCAAAAACAGCTGTCCAGCTTGTCCAAAATGCCAGAAACTTATATACCCTCGCAGATAATTCCTATTAATCACTAATTTTCCGATCGTTCCTATGGCAGCTATATGATATAGTAGTTCGAAATTGATAAAATTAAAATCGAAATTCGAAAGCATTTAAAAAGAGTCATGTTCTAGAGTAGAAGAGAATACAATAAAAGACAACGAAGCAATAATTTATTTCCTATTATATTCCCATTAATTTTCCGATCGTTCCTATGGCAGCTATATGATATAGTCGTCCGATTTTGAAACAATTTTATTCGAAATTCAGAATTAGATTAAAAATGGCATTTCCAAAAGTAGGAGGTTCTAGGTTCAAAAACACCCAAGATATATTTTTTTTACATTTTTTTCCTCGATTATTCCTATGGGAGCTATATAATATAATTGTCCGATCCGGCTCGTTCCGACTTATATACTACCTGCAACAGAAAGAAGACTTTTGGGAAAGTTTTAGCCCGATAGCTTTAAAACTGAGAGACTAGTTTACGTAGAAATAGACGGACAGACGGACGGACAGACGGACATGGCTAGATCGACTCGTCTAGTGATGCTGATCAAGAATATTTATGGGGTCGGAAACGTCTCCTTCACTGCGTTGCAAACTTCTGACTGAAATCATAATACCCTCTGCAAGGGTATAAAAAACTCTGTACGCCGAAATATACACGGCTTCCGAATAATACACATAATCGTCATGTTGCTTCATCAATTCTTCACAAAGTGGAAAAATCAAATTTTTGTATTTGAAATGTTTACTAGTAAAGAAAACGATATTAGTTTTCTTTAATTATTTAATCGATAGCGGGTTAAAATGTATTCCGCCCTTCGGCTAAAAATCTGAGAAGAAGTTTGGGCTTTTCCCATATCCTGCCTCTGCACATTAATAGGGAACAAACTTTGCCAATAAGTCCCAAACATTTGGGGTACGTGAATATATGTAGATCCGACAATAAATAAAAACATCAGTAGGTGAAGATCAAAACTGACATGAAAGAGCCACTTTTATATTTTTTAGATTTAATTCAGTGGTGGCCACCCAGTCGGAAGTTTTGAAGTTGACGGTTTTCGGAATGCATCCGGCTCGCATCTTTGTCCACAGTAAAAATGCGATAGAATGTTGGACAGCATCCAGAATGCGTTCTAGATGCAACCCAAGTCATTACTCCCCTATAGCTTCTTTTAGAAGGCAAAAAGGGAGCGGAGCCGAGCCCTTGCCGAAACCCGAACGCTTGCCGATCGTTCGTTTTTTTTTCAATCGGTGCAATTATAGCATTCATTGGAATGCATCCGGAATGCATCAATTGGCATGGAAAATATGAAATGATAATCTTTAAAACGGTACTTTTGAAAAAAACAAATGAGAAGAACAAAAGAGACATTGCAAGAACGCGCGCGTTTTTTTCGTTTCTTATGCATTTCTTGTCACTTGCTTTTTGGAATTTGACCAGTTAAGTGTAATTGATTTTTCGGTTAAACCAATTTTAATCGTTTTATTTGTTTGTAGTTCTTGAAAAACAAACCTTTGTGCTTTTCGGTGCCAAGTAAGTACAGTGCGGTGATAAGTGGAAATAAAAAATAATACTTCTTAACGAGGTAAAAAAAACCAACTAAATAAAAGTGTATTTATTTTTTAAACAAACAAAAATAATTGTGTGTGTGTGTGTTGTGACGATTCGCATACGATCGTCAAAGTTGAGCAAAGTTGGGTCGGAACTCTACGAGTAACGGGTAACTTACATATATGTAAAACATATATGACTACAGTAGCATAGGAAATGGTTAGTGAAGTAGAGTATTACCAGGTTTTGAAGAATCGATTTCAACATCGCACCAACCATTTTATCCTAAGATCTACTCAATCTAAAGAAGTTAACCCTTATCTTCTAAAGAATTCGCGTTCATTAAAGAATCTATATATTAGGTTGTCAAAAAAGTCTTGCGGTATTTTTGCTAGTTGTCGCTGCAAGCGCGTAGTTCTAGTTTTATTCGTCGCATCGGTTCATGCTATACCTTTTTGGAAAGCTCATTTCACGTTTGATTGATTGTCTTTTCTTTTAAGTCGTTCGTGAGTTACAGCGTAGCAATCATGGAGCAAAATAAAGAGAAAATATGGCATATTTTACAGTACTACTACGATAAAGGTTTTTGTTTTGGTGCAGAGGTGGTCAAAGACGGAAGGCCTGTCGTAGAAAATTGCGATAAAACCGGCATAGTAGTAGCCGTAGCATCGGTCAAGAGCTTGGCTTAAGTCATCAAGCCGTTATAAACCATTTGAAGAAGCTTTGAGTCACTTAAAAGCTCGATGTAAAAAAAGAAAAAAATAATATAATAAAAATACCGAAGGACTTTTTTGACAACCTAATAAATTTTAAACCAAGCATAGAAAATGGTCCATACCATCTGAATAGCCTTTTGTTCTTAAGAATTCGCGGTTATTCAAGATTTTTTTTTGTATGGTTTGTATGATATAATAATCGAATCCTCAATAAAATGTGTGGATCATACTTATCATAACTGAAAATATCAACATGTACTGGTACTTTTTAGAAATAATAATTACGGTTCCTGAATAAGTCTATAAATTTAAACATGAAAAATGTTCATTTACATTTATATATCAAGACCGATTTATTGCTTTCAAATGTAAAATGCTGCTGTAACATTGCTTCCGACGAAATTTTAACAGTCGACTTTGGCTGTCGTTGATTTTGCTTCGACTTTGCTTCCGACTTCCAAAAACTTTCACAGCAGTAGCACAGTAAAAACAACACATAGGAAGCATTCACATCATTTTCAAGCCCTGAATTTTACATGCATTTATGTACATGCCGTCTTTGATGTGTGTGTGTGACATTTCGTTTTTACATGTAATTTTGACTACTAAAAGTTTTTCACTGAAAATCCATTCTAAAAATGATTTTAAGTCAAAACAAAAATTCCTAAAGGTTTTAACGGATTAGCTGCACAATTTTTTTTTATCAGGTGTTCCAGAAAAAAAAATTTGGCCGCCTCTCTTACGCTTCAAATGACTCTCGAAGAAATCGCGGTCCAAGGAAGATTATATATTTTAAGCTTTATTTAATTCTTTACCACCCAAAACCAAACATCAAGATTGAATTTGTTTTGCTCAGCGACACAACAATCCATATTCAGCATATTTGACATTCGCATTGGCTATGTAATCCAAGCACCAACAAATAGTGTTCAAAAATTCAGAGCATTGAAGCAACTTCACGAAGGAGTGTGTAGAGGAATCTTGTAATCCGTTGTTCTCCTTGATTTCTTGATTCTCCGTTGTTTGAGGTTCCGTTAGGCAAATGTTACGTAAGTTTGCTGGTTTAAATTAATATAAGTTTTGCACACAAGTAAGCACAAAGATTGAAGTAAGTGTACAACTATTGGAAGCTGGTGAAGTTATGAGTGTATGTTCCCCTCATGGGCCACCAAAATGTTGTGACGATTCGCATACGATCGTCAAAGTTGAGCAGAAGTCTGCTCTGGGGGTCTTTCACACACTTTGTAAATGAAAACTAAGAAGGATGTAGAACTTCACCAGTTGTAACTGTATTTACTTTCAATCTTTGACTTATTGTTATTTAATGTACAAATTTAGGGAATAGAACAATATCGGTTTTAAACGCGACCAGCTTTTCTTTCTTGTCTTCTTCTTCTTTTTCTTGTTGCGTTGCGAATGCCAGCAGAATTCGAACATTCGCTGTTTAAACTGCTGTTGTGAACTGCTTCTCAGAGTCGCCAGAAACAGCTGTCCAGCTTGTCCAAAATGCCAGAAACACCCGTTCAGTGTGTAATAAACAAAGTGCTTTTAAAAAAATTCTTATTCGGCCACAGCATCGCGTTGCTTAAGGTTTTTACCTATGCACAGTGTTTGTACATACAGTGAACCCAACGCATAATCGGACACCAATTTTTTTTCTATCATAAAACTGCCCCAAAATCATTAAAAACAAGAAAAGAAGCTAGCTTCGGCCAGCCGAAGCTTATATACCCTCGCAGATAATTCCTATTAATCACTAATTTTCCGATCATTCCTATGGCAGCTATATGATATAGTAGTTCGATATTGATAAAATTAAAATCGAAATTCGAAAGCATTTAAAAAGAGTCATGTTCTAGAGTAGAAGAGAATACAATAAAAGACAACGAAGCAATAATTTATTTCCTATTATATTCCCATTCATTTTCCGATCGTTCCTATGGCAGCTATATGATATAGTCGTCCGATTTTGAAACAATTTTATTCGAAATTCAGAATTAGATTAAAAATGGCATTTCCAAAAGTAGGAGGTTCTAGGTTCAAAAAAACCCAAGATATAATTTTTTTACATTATTTTTCCCGATTGTTCCTATGGGAGCTATATGATTTAGTTGTCCGATCCGGCTCGTTCCGACTTATATACTACCTGCAACAGAAAAAAGACTTTTGGGAAAGTTTTAGCCCGATAGCTTTAAAACTGAAAGACTAGTTTGCGTAGAAACAGACGGACGGACAGACGGACGGACAGACGGACATGGCTAGATCGACTCGTCTAGTGATGCTGATCAAGAATATATATACTTTATGGGGTCGGAAATGTCTCCTTCACTGCGTTGCAAACTTCTGACTGAAATCATAATACCCTCTGCAAGGGTATAAAAAGTAAAACACAATTTTATGCCTCTTATTTAAATTTTAGTGTTATATATTAATAGCCTCAATATTTAAAACTCAACTCATAATCGGAGAGGCATACAAATAAAATCAATTAAATTCAATTATGAGTTGTGTTTTAAATATTGAGATTTAAAATATTAAGAGCTGTCAGTAGAAAGCTTAAATTATTTTTTATAGCGCTCCATCGGATAGCACCCATCGTGTCCCGCTTTGCTGCCCAGTCGGAAGTGGAACGCATCCAGAAGGGGTGATGGATAGCATCCGAAGCACCGATGCATGCATGCCCGATCGATGAACTTCTCGCTTTTTTTTACACCAAAGCGGGACACGATGGGTGCTATTCGATGGAGCGCTCCCTTTTCACGCATCGGGCATGGGTGGAAACGTTCGGGATTGGTTTCCTTTTTTCCCTTCCAAAAGATGCGATCCAGAACGCATCATTTGGAATGCTTCTGAATGCGTTCCAAAAGATGCGTTCTGGATCGCATCTTTGGAGTGCTTCTGGATGCGAGTGAAAAAAATTAGTTCTAGTCGATTTAAAAATAATTTTTTTTTATTTCATTATTCATTCTTTAACTTTCTTAAATCTTTTCAAACAAATTAAAATTAAATTATACTAAATAAAATTATATTAAATTAAAATATACTAAACTAAACCGACTTCTTCCCCATCATCCTCAAAATCGTTGTCCAAATCCTTGTCCTTGTCCGGTCCTTTGTCTTTATTGGTCGTCGCCTTTCTTCGGTTACCATCTTATTACACCCGGTTTTGCCGAGTAAAGGCGGTTCGAATTTTTAACGAAGTCTTCGTGTCTATAGCCTTCCCTCTTTTGAGATTCTGCACAATATAGAATTTTAAAATTTTGTTAGGCGAAATAGCAAAATTAACATCAACAACCTTTAACACTTACCGTACATAACTTGGTTCAATGCTGCAAATGAAGAGAATCCTTCCTTTTGCTTACAGCCACCGTAGTTTATCTGCATTATCAGTTCTGGGCTTTTGGAAACCGAGTCCCCAATATAGACTTTAAACCAGGGACCGTAATCATTATAAGTTAAATAATAAAAATTACTTTGTAATGATTAAAATTAATTTTTTATATTTTACGTAAAGCATAATAATTATTTTTGAGCAAAAAAAATAGGACTCAAAAATAATGATTATTGATGATTTTTATTTTTTTTGCTCAAAATAATACTCAAAACAGCCTCGCGGGCCTCCTGTAAGACCTTTCGCCAATCTGATTTCACAGCCGTCTAAGGCTACATTCACGATTTTTTGCAAATTTTTTTAAACCACTTTTAAAAAAATAACTTATCCTAAGATTTTTATTTTATTCCAATCAAAATAAAACTCAAAACAGCATCGAGGGCTTCCTGTTAGACTTTTCGCCAATCTGATTTCACAGCCGTTTAAGAGGCTATTAAAACTACCTCCACGATTTTTTGCAAATTTTTTTAACCACTTTTAAAAAATAACTTATCCTATGATTTTTATTTTATTCCAATCAAAATAAAACTCAAAACAGCCTCGCGGGCATAAAACTGCCCCAAAATCATTAAAAAAAAAGGGGTGTGTCAAGCCTACGCACGACAGAAGTGAAACTTCTAGTTTGAGATTTGGGAGGCTGTAATTCCTTTTTCCTCTGTCTGTACCGCCAGTGCGCCATTGTTTGGTCCATTTTTTCGACATTTCTGAGTCATAAGTTTGCAACGGAGTAAAAGACGTTTCCGACCCCATAAAGTATACATTTATATTTTTGATCAGCATGACTAGACGAATCGATCTAGCCATGTCCGTCTATCCGTCCGTTTCTACGCAAACTAGTTCCTCAGTTTTAAAACTATCGTCTTTCTATTGCAAGTAGTATATAAGTCGGGACCAGCCGAATCGGAAAATTATATCTAATAGCTCCTGTTGGGGAAGATTAGAATCAAGTTTAAATGTTAACAGAATCTGCAGCCATACATGAATTTAGTATATTCACGCACTTTGGTATTTTGGTAAACGACAAAAGCCCTAACGCGTTCGCTTAAGTTTCTCTTGTGTATCACTATCACTCTCTCTCTGTCCTTCTACGATTCTACTCGCAACGAATCTGAAAGGAGATATTATTGAAGTCAGCAAATAAACATTATAACGTCTAAAAAACCACGCAATTATTACTATTTGAGCTGAGCTTGAAAGAATATAAATTTAAAGCTGCGTATGACCGCAACAGCTCCCATAGGAATAATCGGAAAAATAATTGAAAAACTGATAGCTTCGGTGTTTTTCGACATATTACCTATTGCTCTTGGGAATATCATGTTTTTAACTGTCCTGAATTTCGAATTAAATTTTATAGAAATCGGACAACTATATCATATAGCACCCATAAGAACGATCGGAAAACTAAAGGAAAATTAATAGGGACAAAATGATACCCTTGTTAATTTTTATTGTATTCAGTTCTTTTCTGAAATATACTTTTATTTTATTATTTCGGAATTTCGAATTAAATTTATCATAAATCGGACGACTATATTATATGGCTGCCGTAGGAAGCATCGATTAAATAATGTCAAAATAATACGTAAACTGCTATAATTTTGTTTGTTGCAAATCTAAGTTTAACATTTTTGTAATTTCAAATTGCATAGGAATAATCTGCAAGGGTATATAAACTTCGGCTGACCGAAGTAAGCTTCCTTTCTTGTTAGATTTTAATCTCTCAACTTTGTACGAGCGCATGGTGCAACTATATGTCTAAGGTGGTCTCAACGCAAGCTCTGCTCTCTTTTGAGGACGTCCTTTGTGCCAGTCTCTATCTAGCTATCTCATTCTATCGCTTAAGAAAGACAGAGAGGTAAACATATTTAACGTTCTCAGCAGAGCTAACGAGACCACCTTATATACATATGTATTTGCACTATGTGCGAGCGCGCTCAGGGCGAAGAGAGGAAAGAAGAGGACAAAGAGAACGTTCGTCAGCGGTGATAGAGAGAAGAAGAAGATTTTCGTGACGGTCATGAATTGGTTTTACTCCGTCCCCGAAAATGCATAACGCGCCTAAAGAAGTTTCACTTCAAAAAGTAAAACACAATTTTTTGCCTCTTATTTAAATTTTAGTGTTATATATTAATAGCCTAATTTTTAAAACTCAACTCAACTCCAAAAAGCAAGTGACAAGAAATGCATAAGAAACGAAAAAACCGCGCGCGTATTTGCAATGTCTCTTTTGTTCTTCTCATTTGTTTTTTTTTCAAAAGTACCGTTTTAAAGATTATCATTTCATATTTTCCATGCCAGTTGATTTTTTTACACCAAAGTGGGACACGATGGGTGCTATTCGATTGAGCGCTCCCTTTTCACGCATCGGGCATGGGTGGAAACGTTCGGGATTGGTTTCCTTTTTTCCCTTCCAAAAGATGCGATCCATAACGCATCATTTGGAATGCTTCTGAATGCGTTCCAAAAGATGCGTTCTGGATCGCATCTTTGGAGTGCTTCTGGATGCGAGTGAAAAAAATTAGTTCTAGTCGATTTAAAAATAATTTTTTTTTATTTCATTATTCATTCTTTAACTTTCTTAAATCTTTTCAAACAAATTAAAATTAAATTATACTAAATAAAATTATATTAAATTAAAATATACTAAACTAAACCGACTTCTTCCCCATCATCCTCAAAATCGTTGTCCAAATCCTTGTCCTTGTCCGGTCCTTTGTCTTTATTGGTCGTCGCCCTATCTTCGGTTACCATCTTATTACACCCGGTTTTGCCGAGTAAAGGCGGTTCGAATTTTTAACGAAGTCTTCGTGTCTATAGCCTTCCCTCCTTTGAGATTCTGCAAAATATAGAATTTTAAAACTTTGTTAGGCGAAATAGCAAAATTAACATCAACAACCTTTAACACTTACCGTACATAACTTGGTTCAATGCTGCAAATGAAGAGAATCCTTCCTTTTGCTTACAGCCACCGTAGTTTATCTGCATTATCAGTTCTGGGCTTTTGGAAACCGAGTCCCCAATATAGACTTTAAACCAGGGACCGTAATCATTATAAGTTAAATAATAAAAATTACTTTGTAATGATTAAAATTAATTTTTTATATTTTACGTAAAGCATAATAATTATTTTTGAGCAAAAAAAATAGGACTCAAAAATAATGATTATTGATGATTTTTATTTTTTTTGCTCAAAATAAAACTTAAAACAGCCTCGCGGGCCTCCTGTAAGACCTTTCGCCAATCTGATTTCACAGCCGTCTAAGGCTACATTCACGATTTTTTGCAAATTTTTTTAAACCACTTTTAAAAAAATAACTTATCCTAAGATTTTTATTTTATTCCAATCAAAATAAAACTCAAAACAGCCTCGAGGGCTTCCTGTTAGACTTTTCGCCAATTTGATTTCACAGCCGTTTAAGAGGCTATTAAAACTACCTCCACGATTTTTTGCAAATTTTTTTAACCCATTTTAAAAAATAACTTATCCTATGATTTTTATTTTATTCCAATCAAAATAAAACTCAAAACAGCCTCGCGGGCTTCCTGTAAGACTTTTCGCCAATCTGATTTCACAGCCGTTTAAGAGGCTATTAAAACTACCTCCACGAATTTTTGCAAATTTTTTTTAAAGTTTAAACATCAAAATCTGAAATACAATAAAATCAAAATACAGTTTTTGATGTTGTTGTTCTTCCGTTGTCAAAAATTCGTCCATGAGGTCATACAAAAAATAAAAACAATAATTAGTTAGTATAATGTTGTGAAAAATTCTTATTCGGCACACTGCAGGTACAGTGAACCCAACGCATAATCGGACACCCTTTTTTTTCTATCATAAAACTGCTTTATTTAAACATGAAAATGTTATCTATTAATAACATAAAAAATAATTTAAGCTTCCTACTGACAGCTCTTAATATTTTAACAAAAAACCTCAATACTTACAACAAAACTCATAATTGAATTTAATTGATTTTTTATTTTATTTGTATGCCTCTCCGTTTATGAGTTGAGTTTTAAAAATTAGGCTATTAATATATAACACTACAATTTAAATAAGAAGCAAAAAATTGTGTTTTACTTTTTGAAGTGAAACTTCTTTAGGCGCGTTATGCATTTTCGGGGACGGAGTAAAACCAATTCATGACCGTCACGAAAATCTTCTTCTTCTCTCTATCACCGCTGACGAACGTTCTCTTTGTCCTCTTCTTTCCTCTCTTCGCCCTGAGCGCGCTCGCACATAGTGCAAATACATATGTATATAAGGTGGTCTCGTCAGCTCTGCTGAGAACGTTAAATATGTTTACCTCTCTGTCTTTCTTAAGCGATAGAATGAGATAGCTAGATAGAGACTGGCACAAACGACGTCCTCAAAAGAGAGCAGAGCTTGCGTTGAGACCACCTTAGACATATAGTTGCACCATGCGCTCGTACAAAGTTGAGAGATTAAAATCTAACAAGAAAGGAAGCTTACTTCGGTCAGCCGAAGTTTATATACCCTTGCAGATCATTCCTATGCAATTTGAAATTACAAAAATGTTAAACTTAGATTTGCAACAAACAAAATTATAGCAGTTTACGTATTATTTTGACATTATTTAATCGATGCTTCCTACGGCAGCCATATAATATAGTCGTCCGATTTATGATAAATTTAATTCGAAATTCCGAAATAATAAAATAAAAGTATATTTCAGAAAAGAACTGAATACAATAAAAATTAACAAGGGTATCATTTTGTCCCTATTAATTTTCCTTTAGTTTTCCGATCGTTCTTATGGGTGCTATATGATATAGTTGTCCGATTTCTATAAAATTTAATTCGAAATTCAGGACAGTTAAAAACATGATATTCCCAAGAGCAATAGGTAATATGTCGAAAAACACCGAAGCTATCAGTTTTTCAATTATTTTTCCGATTATTCCTATGGGAGCTATTAGATATAATTTTCGGATTCGGCTGGTCCCGACTTATATACTACTTGCAATAGAAAGACGATAGTTTTAAAACTGAGGGACTAGTTTGCGTAGAAACGGACGGATAGACGGACATGGCTAGATCGATTCGTCTAGTCATGCTGATCAAAAATATAAATGTATACTTTATGGTGTCGGAAACGTCTTTTACTCCGTTGCAAACTTATGACTCAGAAATGTCGAAAAAATGGACCAAACAATGGCGCACTGGCGGTACAGACAGAGGAAAAAGGAATTACAGCCTCCCAAATCTCAAACTAGAAGTTTCACTTCTGTCGTGCGTAGGCTTGACACACCCCTTTTTTTTAATGATTTTGGGGCAGTTTTATAATAGAAAAAAAATTGGTGTCCGATTATGCGTTGGGTTCACTGTATGTACAAACTCTGTGCATAGGTAAAAACCGTAAACAACGCGATGCTGTGGCCAAATAAGAATTATTTTAAAAGCACTTTGTGAAAAACACAATTATTTTGGGAAATAAAAAATAATACTTCTTAACGAGGTAAATCGTTTAGAAGTATTATTTTTTATTTCCCCTTATCACCGCACTATACTTGGCACAGAAAAGCACAAAGGTTTGTTTTTCAAGAACTATAAACAAATAAAACGATTAAAATTGGTTTAACCGAAAAATCAATTACACTTAACTGGTCAAATTCCAAAAAGCAAGTGACAAGAAATGCATAAGAAACGAACAAACCGCGCGCGTTCTTGCAATGTCTCTTTTGTTTTTCTCATTTGTTTTTTTCAAAAGTACCGCTTTAAAGATTATCATTTCATATTTTCCATGCCAATTAATGCATTCCGGATGCATTCCGATGGATGCTATAATTGCACCGATTGAAAAAAAAACGAACGATACCCAGTACTGGGATAAAAATAGTGAAAAACTTACTTGCGCTGGTAAGGCTGTTCTTTTGGCTACACCTTTTTCCTACACCATTTTGAAGTCAATTGCAAACCCTTCGAGAAATGTTGCCAAATGTCAAAATATTTTTTTAACTATCCTTGCCCCAGTACTGGGGTAGAAATAGTGAAAAACTTACTTGCGCTGGTCAATTCCAAACCCTTCGAGAAAATGTCAAATGTCAAAATATTTTGTTATGTAAACATCTTGTTAATATTAGCTTTAAGCGTGAATAAATATGTATAATCGATAAATTATGTTATAAACGGTCACACATAAATGTCATTTTTAGGATTTAAGAGGAAATGAGAGAACGGTCACTTTTTGGACCGGCTTTGGTAAAAGAACACGCTTTGGAGAGCAAAAAAAACTAATTAAATAAAACGAAGCCCATCCTAGTGGCTTTTTAAAAACGAATAAATAAAGGTGATTACATTTAATTATTTTTTCCCCAGTACTGAGGTAAAAATAGTGAAAAACTTACTTGCGCTGGTAAGTACAATATAAAATAAATAATTTGTATAACTTTTGTTGTACATTTGTTGTTGTTCTTTGTTTTCTAACCTTTTTATTATTTTTCTTTCCTGATTTCTACAGTTCCATTATACCTTAAAAATTTCGCGTTGTAAAATTTTTGTTTTGCCGCCCTTAAGGCTAGTACTCAACCCAACAAAAAGTCGTCCAAAACCAAAAACTTCATAAAAAAAACGTCACAAAATTTTTTTTGGCAAAATTTTGTTGAAGTTTATGGACGGCAGTACTCATGTTCACAACAAAAAATACTAAAATACTGCTCAAGAAATAATTAATATTATATATTTCTTGAGCTATCGATCAATTCCGATAACAACCTAGTTAAATCCTTAACGAAAATCGATACGGTTGATTTCGCTTCTAAAATACAAGTTAAAAATTTGAATTTTAGGTTTGTTTATGTTTTTTAGCCATTGTGACTGAAAAATAACGCACGGATATTACCAAATTAAACAACACTGGACCATCAAGAAATAATTGACTGAAAATAGTATTTTTTTTGGGCCAGTTTTTTTTAGGTTGATTTGCGCGATTTGGACCATTTTGCTCAGTTTGACTGCAATCTGGCTCATCGAGCGCAACCAATACTGGGACTATGAAAAATAGTTTTACCAACGGGCAGAAGTCATAAAACATAAATAAGAACCAAGTTTTTTCATAACGTACCTGTTTGCTCCAATTTGCTCCAAAACTGCGAAAATGCCTGTTTCAGGCCAGCAACTTTGGTCCCAGTAGAAACGCATCGACCGATTCCAACGAAAATCTTTTTATTACTGGTTTCTCTGCTCCTTCTCTTCTTTCACTCGCAACTGAGACGCAGCGAGTAACAAGAACGAGTATTTAACAGAGCAATAACAACTTTAGGCGGTACAATTCAAATATTTTCCATAAACAAGAGCGGAGAGGAACGCACGTAGATATCTTGCAACTCGGACTCGTTGGGGGTTATTTTATTTGTTCGCAGCTTGCTATCCCCCGTCTCATAGCTAAGTAGCCCAAGTTGCGAGTTCTACGTATTTCCCTCACATATTGAGGGGATTCCCTAAACTGTTAAATTGCTGAATTGTTGAATTTTGGTCAGCTGTTAATCAGCTGTTCCATACAAAATCAAGTTTCAGAATTTTCAGCAAATCAACAACCTCGAGGCTGTTGAAAATTTTGTTGAATCGTTGAAAACCAGAGTTGTCACCTTTTTATTAAAAGCCATGGCAACTCTGTCAAATTTTATTATCACCAGTACGCCATATTTACTTTAAAATCAAGTTAGACAGCTTATTTATAGTTATTCTTACCTTGCTAACAATTTTAAACAGTAATTAACTATAAAAAATCAAATTTTAGGTGTTTAAAATTCTATGACACTTTTCAACATATAACAGCTGTTTGAAAATTCAAGAGGAACCATTTAGGGTCGTTCCCTTAATTGCTGAAATTTCCTGTTGAATTTTCAACAATTCAGCAATTCAACAGTCTAGGGAATCCCCTCAATATTTTTATAAACAATTTACGACTAAACATCGGCCGCGTTGAATGGCCGAAGGGTGCTAGTCGATGGGCAGCACGTTTGTAGATTCCATTTATAGTTTTGACGATGGCGACCCGGACCCTTCCATCAGCGCCTGTAATCGTTTCAGTGATTGAATTGCGACAACGGTCCCAGCAGTTAAATTTGGCGACTCCTTATTCCACTTCACGCGTTGTTGTAAGCTCAGCAAGTAGTCTCGTGACTAATCCTGCCAAAAGCGTTGTTTTATCGGAGACACCAGATGCCAGCGCTGAAGAATTGATAAATTCGGTCCCACATTTGCCTTGGCGGATGCTGACAAGGAGGTGCCTAGGGGTTATAGCTTCACCATCGTTTGGGCTTGAGCCGTCAGCGATAATCGGCCGCGAATTCAGCACTGCTTCAACTTCTACGATGACCGTCTGGAGCTCGTCTTCCTTTAGCAACGCGTTAACGGTTGCCTCCAACAGCCCTCCAAAATGTGGGGCTCTGGGAGGGATGAAGATAAATTCGAATCGACGAGGTGCTCCAAATGCTGTCATAGCGTCCTTATGGGTTTCCAATTTGCTCATAAGTTCATGTATGATGCGCGACGAGTCCGAGAAATTCGTGGCATTATCGCAATACAATTTCTCGATGGGTCCGCGTCGTCCGACAAATCTAAATAAGCACATGATGAATGTATTAGCGGTGAGGTCTTTAACAAGTTCAAGATGAACGGCTTTTGACAGGAAGCAAATGAATATCGATACATACGTCTTGATTGGAGGCTTACCACGAATTCCTAACGATACTCGAATCGGCCCAAATAAGTCAACTCCACTAATTGCAAACGGCCTTGTTCCGATCAAACGGTCGGCTGGTAAGTTACCCATTATTTGTGAAGCTAATTTTGGCTTGTATCGAAAGCAATGTACACATTGTCTTACGACTGCGCTACATTCGCGCCCAGCATTTATGAGCCAATGCTTTGGGTCCTGCATGACAGTTTGTTCTATGCAGATGTTGAATGTATAAACTCACGAATCTGTTACCCTTTGGCATAAGAAGCGGAAACTTTACGCTGTAACTTAACTGAGCATTGAACAATCTACCTCCTACTCGCAATAAAGACACCTCTAGCTTTCCAATTGATTCAGTCCCAACGAATGGACTTAATTTTTGAAGTGAGTCTGGCAACTTTACTGATTTTTGTAGTTTTATGAGTTCACTTTTATATAAATTTTGCTGTATGATGCTTACAACGAGTAAAAAGGCCGAGCCGAGCTCAACCGAGGTAGGATTTATTGAAGACCACAAGCGAGATTTTGTTGCGTTGACGAATCGTAGCAAGTACGCAACAATGCTCATTACCTTAAGGAATGAAGATGAATTTTCGAACATTTTTTCTATCGGATTCGGCTTGAGTTGTGTTGCAACGTGTCTAGTTGTTACATTCCGAATCTCTAACTCTTCATTAGTGTTGATTTGCGGAGTTTTTATATTTTGAGGCCATAGCCTTTGATTTTGAGTCAAAAAGCGAGGACCAACGAATGAATGGCAATGAAACTTGAAGTCGATCGGAGGATAAACGAACAATACTCTCCGTGAATGCCCTTTCGCACATAATTTGCTCGGGAGACTTTCAATTTCCCAGAATTTTCGAATCAACATGTCTACACTGCAATGATCTTCAACCGCGCAGACCATTGAGGTAGCCAGTTTGAAATTTGTTTTTTATGACTTGCACCGACCTGATACGATCCATCCAAAAACGGAGTTTTGTAAGACTGGACCATGTGTTTCTTGCTTAAATTTCCCTTCCTTTAACAACTCGAAAAATGCGTCAGCCCCAAGCATTATGTCAATTCTCTGAGGCTTGTGGAACAGTAGATCAGCTAACTTTATGTTGTCAGGAAGGTTCCAGTCAAACACTTGAACTGCCCTCTCTGGTTGGGACGATGATATTGACTTCAGAACGATAAGCTCAGCTTCTAATTGAAATGCCTGTGTTCGGGAGTGTATAGTCGCTTGAACTACATGGCGAGCTGATACCTTTGATTGACCTATTCCAATAAGATTCGAATTTTGGATAACTCCTCTGTTATGAAGTTCACTTGTGACCCGGAATCTAAAAGCACACGAGCAATATGCATTTGACCATTGCTACCGATAATGTTAACAAGGGCTGTAGCTAATACGATCTGATTTGAGTCTGCTGTCATCGCGTGGTGGACGGCAGAGGTGGTCAAAATTTGTGTCACAATCGGCTCTTGAGTGGAAGCTAGCTCGGACGGTGAAGAGTCGGAGCTGTATCTATGAAGCAGTGAATCATGTGGTTTCGAACACACGCGGCACTTAGAGGATTGACACGAAAGAACGGAATGCCCTTTCCTTAGGCAGTTTATACACAATAGGAATGTCTTAGCGAATTTGAATCGTGTAGCGACTGATGCGGCCACAAACGAACTGCACGTGTAAATGTAGTGATCCGCAGATTTGCAATAATAGCATTTTGGATCGTGGTTTCGATCGGTATTGGAAACGGACAAGGAAGTTTTATTGAAGGTCTTTGAAGAATTTGGCCGCCCCAGCTTGCGAGACTTTTGCGTGCTTGACGTAGCTTCATCTGCTGCCAAATGTTGGTAGCGTTTATTGAGTGCATCTTGTAACGAACTGATTTTGTATGTCTGCTCGCTACGAGATTCGTGCGGCTAGCTCAGAGAAGTTATGTGTTCGTCCCACCCAATTTATATAATCGTGACCGCCCAGTAGATCAGTGAGAAAGCACAGAATTCACGGGTTCGAATTGGGTTTATTGCGGGTTTGACTACAGCGGGTTTGATGGCTCGGTTGGCCTTGGTGTCGCCACTTGTGGTCCTCGGTGTCTCCTGGTGCTATGCGTCTCCACGCGTGGGTGCGTCGCCTCGGTCGCCTTCCTCGTTGATTCCGTGCTCCGGTCCCGTAGCTCCCTGTAGCTCCTTGTCGATGCTCAGCGATGCTCGTCTCGGGTGCGTTGACTCGACGACTACTCGTAGCGCCTCGGACTTGCAAGGAGATCAGCCGTGTGGGCTTAGGGAAGCGTCACCGTTCTCAGACTAGGGTGAACAGAAGCTGAGCCCTACAGGACACCGCCTATAGACACACAACCGCCTGTCCCTGGCTCTGTCCCGGATGGTCCCACTAGGCTATTGCTCGGGTCGCGCTGACAGTCTAGGTGGTCACCTGGAAGCTGCCTAGTGCTTTACCTCGCTTTTCGCCTGGTGTAAACGAACGTTCCACCCTGGCCTCACCCGCTAGCTCGTTCGTGACGTTTCCGTGCAGCTCGATGTCCGTTGCTCTGCTCCTGGACGCTCTGGTTGTGTGGTTGGACGTAGCGTGGCTTCTGGTACTTGGGGTTACAGCTACGCCAGTCCCGGGCTCGTAAAACCGTTAGCCTCTCTAGGTCAGCGCCTTGAAACGACAGCCGGCCTACTGCTCGCTCTTTCTGGCTCGTAACACTCGGGGTTTGGGCACACGCCGGTCCCGGGCTCGTAGAACCGTTGGGTCTCTCTAGGACAGCGCCTTGACGTGACAAACGGCCTGTTCTCTCTAGGACAGCGCCTTGAGCTGACAACTGGCCTATTCTCTCTAGGACAGCGCCTTGAAATGATGACCGGCCTACGGTTCGCCCTTTCTGGCTGGTCGTACCAGGACCTGTTCGATTTCCACCTGACGGACTGGGCTGACGCCGGGATCCGCCAACGTAGTGTTTGAAACAAGGCCCCTGCGTTTGAACGACTCTCGTCCCGAGTTTACGATCTCTTGTCGCAGGACTTCACTGCTCGACTCTGAGGGACACGCCAGGCGCAATGCGAGGCTTTAGTCGTACAGGAGTATGAACAATTCGCCTTGACTTAGCCGTGTGATGCCCACTGGACCTCAGCTACCTGTGTCTCAATTCGGAGATTCCTAATGATCCAATCCCGAACGTCTCGACGTAGCGATCTTGCTCCTTGTAGGCTCCCACGGCGCTGCTTCCGACGACTTGACTTGTGTTCTCACTTGTAGATTACTTGGCACTGGTTGACTGACTTATTCACTTTGATATCTTGACTGATCTTGACGGCTTGATTCCTCGTGATCGACTGATCCTGTTGCCAGCGCCCGGCGGCTTTATATAGGGCCTCCGGGAACCGTTATTTCCCTCTTGCGCTCTGCCCGCTGAATCTCTCCACTCTGGGTCCAAAGTCCGTAGCTCCTACTTGACCCACTTGTCCTTCACCCACGGCCTTAAATTGTTGTTCTGCATGCTGCTGCCGTCCCGCTGGTTCTGTTGTTGCATGTGGCACGCCTGTGTGCCGCTCCGTTGCTGAGATGTGGCACTTGTCCTCCTGGTCCAAAGTCCACGGCAGAGTCCAAAGTCCGGTGCAGTTCCGTTATTTCCTTTTGCACACACGGCGCTCTGGCTCTGCCTGCGAAGTCTCCACTCTCTCACTCTCCGCTCCTTGCTCTCCAAACTCTCTTTGGCAGAGTTCTCTCTCCTAACCTTGAAGTCTCCAACTCTCATTCTCCACTTCTTGGTCTCCACACTCTCACTCTCCAAACTCTCTATTTGAAACTGACTCTCCACTTGCTCTTCGCCGCGCCGCTACTACGCTAATTCGCCGCGTAACTGGTAAACGGCCGGCCATCAGTTATTTTAGCTGCTGCTATTTGTGATGAGTTATTCAACTCCTCACAATCTTGGCAGTCCTGCCAAAGGGAGATGTTTTGAAAGTCCAGACTTTCTTCCCATCAATACTTAGTTTTTGCGTCCACTTTTGTCATGACGATGTGTATGAGCATTGCATTTGCTATTACCTTGTCACTGCCTAGCGAAAGCAAGGATTCGTAGATAGCTGTGACAGTATCTATCATGTGGCGCAGTGACAAGGCGGACGGACCCTGCATTGGGGGAATGTCAAAGAGGCGTGAAATACAGTCGAAAAAAATTAAACACTGATTGTCGTACACCCGGTTTAAGGCGGCCAGTGCCTTTGGGTAATTGGTCTCAGTTATTTGGTATGCTTTCACGGTCCCCAACGCTTCTTTCTCCAGACATGATAACAGACATGATTAAATTTTTCGACGTCGCTAAGAGTTGGATCGCTATCTATGAGACTGGTGAATAAACCAATGAAGTTCTTATACTCTGAGTAGAATCCGGAAAACTTGGGTAAATTCATTCGAGGTAAATTTTTATTGTGCGAGCTTGTCGTATTAAGGGTCGAGTTAAGTAATGATGGTCTACGATTTTGTTCATTAGCTGCCATATAAAGAGATTTTGTGGCTACACACTTATCCTCAAGCTCAGCTCGCGAGGACAATACAGGATTAATTAACTCTATTTCCTCTTGAAGGTTAAATGGACGATTTATTATACCCGTTACTCGTAGAGTAAAAGGGTATATTGTATTCGTGCAAAAGTATGTAACAGCTAGAAGGAAGCTTTTCCGACCCCATAAAGTATATATATTCTTGATCAGGATCACTAGCCGAGTCGATCAAGCCATGTCTGTCTGTCCGTCTGTCTATCCGTATGAACGCTGAGATCTCGGAAACTATAAAAGCTAGAAGATTGGCATTTTGCATGCAGATTCTAGGAGTTCCTATGCAGCGCAAGTTTATTTCAAAAAGGTGCCACGCCCCCTCTAACGCCCACAATAGCTTATATACGATTTGAAAAATTTTAATATATCGGAAAAGTAGGAATGCAGGGCGTGGCACCTTTTTGAAATAAACTTGCGCTGCGTAGGAACTCCAAAAATCTTCATGCAAAATGCCAATCCTCTAGCTTTTATAGTTTCCGAGATCTCAGCGTTCATACAGACGGACAGACAGACGGACAGACGGACAGACAGACATGTCTAGATCGACTCGGCTAGTGATCCTGATCAAGAATATATATACTTTATAGGGTCGGGAATGCTTCCTTCTAGCTGTTACATACTTTTGCACGAATACAATATACCCTTTTACTCTACGAGTAACGGGTATAAAAATAATTAGTCGGAGAATCGCGTTGGGCATGAAATTTCCCTTCAGAAAATAATTATTTCAAAAAATCTTGCCAGCAACCAATGTCCAATAAAGTGTCCCGAACAGACTGAAACTATTTATTCAAATTTGACATTGACGGAAATTGGTTCGTAATTTCTTCAGCTGATGGATCTTAAATTTTCAATGCAGCCCTCTGGTACTCTAAGGAACCTTCAGTAAACACGGAGCGCAATTTAAACGAGCCATTTTACATCAAATATTAATGAAAAAAATAACGCGATAGGCGGACGGGAGGTGTTTCTGAAACAGCTGTTCTGCTATTGTCATTTGCGAGCTAAAGTAAACAATGGATTTAAATAATTTATTACTAATAAATACAATCTCAGAACAGCATTTGAACACAATAAATATGTGTGGACAAATTGCCCAAATGCTGGAAGCAAGCACCACATCCCACGCTCTTGCAGTACATTTTAATGAAAACCAAGACCAGACAACTTAATAAGGCAATGTTGTATTCTTCATGTATTTCACAGCCCTTTAACCTAATTACAAGTAATTAATACATAAATATAAATCAAAACACATTATTAATTAATTAACAGTCAAATATGGTCTACTACCGCATGTTTCGCTCAAACAGCTTGAGAACCCTTTCTTGGAAGCCCCTAGTGTTTTCGTTAAAATTTTTGAGCTCCTCGGCGATCCCCTGCATCAAGCATATTTTTTTCCACAGCATTGGGCCCATAGCTCGCCATCTCATCCGCCATCTCCTGGTATATGTGGGTGTTCTTCCGAACACCTCGAAGTCCGTCCATGTTTTCCTCCCACAAATACAGGAGGAACGCGGTGGCATCTGCTGTCCACAGCATTTTTTTTTTTCTGTGAAGAGAATTCTTTGATATAAACTATTAAATAATTAAAAACAAACAAATTACCTGTTCCGTTTTCCATTTTGCCGGCTTTTATGTTGACAATCAGCTGTTTTGGGCCATCCCTGGTCAATAGTGCTGGTAAATGGTGGTGGAAAATACCACAAATTTCACTTTCCAGCCCTGTAACGCGACCATTTTCCACCCTCCCCTCCCCAGCCCACACCAACCAAGTTTTGTATGGGATTTGGTCGCGTTCAACGGTAAATGGATGCAAACGCGACGCGTTCATAATGAGCAGAGGGCATTATTGAGTTTTTGTCAGCGGTTTATCAGAAATTTCAGCAGTTCATAAACTCGATAGTGTTCCTATTTCCACCATTCCGCTTTCGTTACAGACTTATCGACGATACTTTGGCGGACATATTAAAAATACATTTATCACACTTAAGGCATTTTTTTTTTACTTTACCGCTGTCACACTGAATATTATGTAGGGATGTCAAATATTTTTAAAATATCGAATCGCTGATAAATTTTCCTTAAGAAAAATATCAATATGATATTTAATAAATTTGGCAAAAAAAACATCGATATATCAGATACTTTTGATATTATTTTCAGTTAAATTTCAAAATTTAAGCCGCGTAAATAAGCTAACAACAAAGAAACAAGACTTTTGCACTAAAATGAAAATAAAGCACGTTTTGTTAAATTTCTACTCACCTTGCCTATACATTTCAAGTACACATCAAAGTGTTTGTTTTCAAGTGGGATAACATATTTGATGTATTCCCACTTGTTATACCCGTTACTCGTAGAGTAAAAGGGTATATTGTATTCGTGCAAAAGTATGTAACAGGGAGAAGGAAGCGTTTCCGACCCTATAAAGTATATATATTCTTGGTCAGGGTCACTAGCCGAGTCGATATAGCCATGTCCGTCTGTCCGTCTGTCCGTCTGTCTGTCCGTATGAACGCTGAGATCTCGGAAACTATAAAAGCTAGAGGATTGGCATTTTGCATGAAGATTCTTGGAGTTCCTACGCAGCGCAAGTTTATTTCAAGAAGGTGCCACGCCCCCTCTAACGCCCTCAATAGCTTATATAGGATTTTAAAAATTTTAATTTTTCGGAAATGTAAAAATGCAGTTTTGTTGTGTTTATAAATACCTATCGAAATGTAGAAGAAATTTTTTAAATCGGACCATTCGTTAAAAAGTTATTGCTGATCAAAGTTTATATCTCCCTCTCACGCCCTTTAGCCGAGTGACGGGTATTAGAAAGTCGGGACACCAACCCGACTATAGCGTTCTCTCTTGTTTTAATAGTTTTCAAACAAAGTTTGCATTATGTTTGCTTTAGGGATGTCAAAAATATATCAAAATATTAATATATCGATATTTTTTGCAAAAAAAAAATATATTTATATCGTGATATTTTTTAATATCGATATTTTATTTTTCGATATTATTTGATATTTGCATATCTTTCTCTCATCTCTGTCTCTCATCTGTGCACAAAAAAACAAGAGAGAAGAGAGAGAGAAGAGATTCGGGTGCCCCGACTATCAGATACCCGTTACTCAAGGGAGTGCGAGGGAGCCATAACTTTTTTACGAATGGTCCGATTTAAAAAATTTCTTTAACATTTCGATAGGTATTGATAAGCACAACAAAACTGCATTTTTACTTTTCCGAAATATTTAAATTTTTAAAATCGTATATTAAGTATTGTGGGCGTTAGAGGGGGCGTGGCACCTTCTTGAAACAAACTTGCGCTGCGTAGGAACTCCAAGAATCTTCATGCCAAATACCAATCCTCCAGCTTTTATAGTTTCCGAGATCTCAGCGTTCATACAGACAGACAGACAGACGGACAGACGGACATGGCTATATCGACTCGGCTAGTGACCCTGATCAAGAATATATATACTTTATAGGGTCCGAAACGCTTCCTTCTCCCTGTTACATACTTTTGCACGAATACAATATACCCTTTTACTCTACGAGTAACGGGTATAATTACGTGTGTTAAAAGTTATTTCGGTAAAATTATTAAAAACAAGCAAACAGAGTGCTAACTTTGTTTGAAAACTATTAAAACAAGTGGGAATACATCAAATATATTATCCCACTTGAAAAACAAACACTTTGAAGTGTACTTGAAATGTATAGGCAAGGTGAGTAAGAAATTTAACATAACGTGCTTTACTTTAATTTTATAGGGTCTTCCCACAGAGCTCCATCCACCGTCTACCATCCGTTGAACGGATGGTCCGTAAGGTTTTGCCGTTCCGAAAATTTCCCAGTTAGTCCGCCATCCAATTTTAACGGACTTTGACGGGCTCTTTTATGCGATAGTTAGGCGATGTTTTTTCGGTGCAACTCTAAATTCTTCCTCTTCACTGTGAAAAATGGAACGTTGACTACGAGAACAAATCAAATCAATGGCGGGAAAAAATTAAATAATGCTCAAGTTCATTGTTTTTTGCCTATTGTAAAATTATTTGTAGTTTGTTATGAGCGGAAAAGCATTCGCCAACAAGTTGCTATGTGTGGGCCAAAATTTAAGCTGTTCTGCAAACGAAAACATCAATGTTTGCAGCGAAGTCTCAGAATATGTTCTGCAGTTCTAAATACTAACAAATATTAATTAAAAGTGTACTATGTACTCCTATAAAGCTCCAAAGTTGCTATAAATTACCAAAACAGCATAAATTTGGTTTTGTTTACAAAATTTTTCATATTAATATTGGCTAGACAGAGGCGTAGTAAAAGCGGAGTGTGGGGTACGGGGGGTTAGGCTCTCCCCCAGTCAGCAATATGTATGCATAATCGTTATAGAATGTGTTATAAAAGCTCAGATATGTTTTAAACTATTAGCTTATGCTATTTATTATATTTTGTTACAATAAGTTTAGGAAAACGCAATTTTACGCCAGTTTTGCCGAGTTAAAATCCCCTTCGTTAATGTTGAGTTGAGCAACTGCACTTAAGTCAGCTGTAATCGGATGGTAGATGGTGGATGGAGTTCTGTGGGAACACGAGTTTCACATTCGTCAAAAATCCCAACCGTTTCACACGGATGGACTCTATGGGAAGAGGCTATTAGGGCAAAAGTCTTGTTTCTTTGTTGTTAGCTTATTTAAACGGCTTAAATTTTGAAATTCAACTGAAAAAAAATATCAAAAGTATCTGAAATATCGATGATTTTTTGACGATATATTAAATATCATATTGATATTTTTCTTAAGGAAAATATATCAGCGATAATATATTTTAAAAATATTTGACATCCCTAGTTTGCTTGTTTTTATTAATTTCACCGAAATAACTTTAAACACTCGTAATTTTTTTGTGCACAGATGCGAGACAGAGATGAGAGAAAGATATGCAAATTTCAAATAATATCGAAAAATAAAATATCGATATTGTGATATTTGGCTAAAAACATATCACGATATAAATATATTTTTTTTGCAAAAAATATCGATAAATTGATATTTTGATATATTTTTGACATCCCTAATATTATGTCATTAACAAATCGTGCATAATACTTACTATATGATGATAGTTTTTCAAGGAGCTCGTAGGTTGGTAACTGTTGTGAGGCCTGATATTAGGCCATCCTCATGCATTCGATCACATTTTACCTTTTATCCTACTTCTGAGGGAACTGGGAAAAAAATGAATATGTTTAACGCCATAAATAATGCAATGGATTTGGCGTTGGGTGATGACAAATCGGCATTGTTGTTTGGCGAAGATGTTGGATTTGGTGGAGTTTTTCGGTAAGTAAAGCGAGTTAATAAAATCATTTACCCAATGTTTGAATTTAACAGGTGCTCAGTTAATCTTCGAGATAAATACGGAAGTCAGCGAGTTTTCAATACTCCATTATGTGAGCAGGGTATCGCAGGGTAAAGTATAAATTTAGTTTAATTTATTATAATTTTAATTTAATGTTCAATGTTATTATCCATGGATCACAATTTTACAGATATGTATACATAATAATATAATAACAGATATTCTTGAGACTTTGGGAAATATATCAAATAAATAGAAAGTTGGGATGTATCATGCATTGTTCTAATACAGCGGATGTTTCCCTTCAGTTCCAGAAGTCACTTTTCCCTCAGTCTTCCCCAAGGGAAAACCCGAGGACAGGTCATTTGTCCCTCAGAACGCACCGAGGAATCCCCATAGAGAAAATTGTATGGGAGTTCCGCTTTTTCCTTCAGTACAACAACAAATTATAAGACAAGGAAAGAGAGCGCAATATATAAATACCTACTGCTCTGCTGACGTCGACAGCGGCCGAGCGTTTGGCCTAAGGAATTGTCCCCGACATGGGATGCCAGAACTGAAGGGTTGTTACAGCTGAGCTGTCGTCCGATTGCATAAACACTTACATGTACATATGTATGTATGTATGTCACAGAAATCTTTTCCTACCAAAATCATGTTTCTTACGACATCAATGAACTAAACAAGCTGTTGTAAAGTTGTAAAGCAATTTTGATTTGTTTCCCAAATATTGTTTACTTTTCATTTCATTTAAAAGTACATTTATTTCACTTCGACTTTGGCATGCCCTTCTCAATGACTTCTACCTACAGCCAATTTTTGATCGTCATAAACAAACCCACGTAGAAATTTAGTTTATATGAAAATAAAATGGACGCAAAACTAAATTAATACATTTCAGTGCAAATGCATTTCCTTCCTGAAATGGTATAGGGTCATAGTTATTCGATTCTACGCACATTTTTATTTGCTTGTGCTATACCTCACGTAATCGCTTCAAAGGTAAATTATCTGTCTGTAATTTCATAATTTGTTATAAGAGAACAGCAATACCAGCGCCGGAGAGCCCTTGCACTATGGGGCATTTGACCTGTTTTTTGGCATTAATTAATCATTCCAAAACAAAGCAACCTTTTGAAGTTTGATTTTTTGAAATAAGTTTATAATATTTTGATACATATTTTTAAGCAAAAATTAAACAATAGAATACATTAATTTCCAATAATGAAGAAACATATTTAAACAAACAAAAAAACCTTTTTTTGATAACTTTTTTTTTTAAAGAGATATCGACTTTTTCCTGTGAAATCCGACATTTTTGTATGCCAAATACTGGATATGCCGTATAAAAAGGTATTTTCCATGAAAATAAGACGCGGAATGTTTTTAAATCAAATATAATGTCATGGCCAAGACTATTGCATTAAATTTATTTAACATTCCATCTTACAAAGCAAGAAGAAGACAAATAAAGTGTTAATTTGACCATTTTTGGCAGTGCCGAAAGAATTGAATTTCTCATAAAGTCGCTAAAAGTGCACAATAAGACTGGATGTCCCGAATCAAGAATTGACCCTTCTTTAAAATGATCCAACCCACAGGCTCAACAAATATCAACATTTTTCTAATCTCTATTCAAAGTTTAACTTTATTTTTCCAAACCTATTAAGAAAGACTACTTGGTATATGAAGCCATTGCTACAAATACACTCACAAGATAAGCAACAAAGTAGTATTAACACATAGTAAGGACATTTTTAATGAATATCCATTTCAAATTTTATGGTTCTACGTCTTGTCGTTGAAGCGATATTACTTTTATATATGCAATTAAACACGTTGTGTTCGCTTGCTGCGCCTGACTTTAACAGCTGTTATTTTAACATTGGACTGTTAACTTAACATTTGCGGTATGTAACATTTTATTTTGATCTATTCTTAGTACGTTTTCATTAAGGTTTCGAAAATTTGAATACTTGTAAAAATCACATTTATGCCAAAAAAAAAATCAGTTCAAATGACCCATTGTGCCTTGGGTTGCTGCTCTCTTCCCTCGGAAGAGCACGTATTATGCTTTCTTTCTCTTACAGGTTGCGCTGTTCTTGTTTCATGCAAAGTTTTCTGAACTAAATTCGTTTTTTTTACTAGTAGGTTTTGCAAATTAAAAAAATATTTAATTTCTTACTTCGTGAAGAATTGATTAACAAAATGAGGATACTTCTTTTTGTCGGAAACCGCGTGTATTCCGGCGTACAGAATTATTATACCCGTTACTCGTAGAGTAAAAGGGTATATTGTATTCGTGCACATGTACATATATAACAGAGAGAAGGAAGCGTTTCCGACCCTATCTCTAAAAGATTAAAAAAAGAAGGACCGATTTTTAAGGGGATACGACCACAGCCCAAACTGTAAGAGCTAGAGCAGCCAAATTTTTTCACAGTATTCCATTGGGGGCGTTGGCGCCCACTAAGGTCCGATATGTCCCCCAGAGGCCCCAAACAGCTCCAACATCCATATTTTGAGCAAAAAAAATTAGATTAATTAATGCTTAACTTCTGAAGTGGTTGGAGTTTCGAAATTTGGAGTTTGCAGAATTTTAGGTTTTAAAAAAGCCTATTTGGAAATTTAAAAAAATTTCGATATCCCCCATATTTTGGGGGCTACATTTAAAATAAACTATTCGATTTTAAAAATCTAAACCGTTGCTCCGATCAAGATGATTTTTGGATCATTAGTTATTCTATGGCCCAAAAGCTTAAGTTTAATTTTTCCAGTTTTTAACATTTTTATTTAGATTTTGTAAGTTATTGCGTTGCATTTTGTGGGAGCCTGCCGAGAGAGCGAAACCCAGAGCGCGAATGCCAAGAGAGCGACGGCCGAGAGAGCAACAGCCAAGAAAACTGATAAGGGGGAGGGGTAGTGCTGTGAGGAAAAGGGGAGAGGAAAAGGGCAATTTAAGTTAAAATTTGTTTTGGATTTTAAAAACTTAAGCTGCTGCTCCGATCAATATGATTTTCGATCAATAGTCAGTTCTGTGGATCAAATGCTTAAGTTTTATTTTTCAAAAAGTATTTTTCATTTTGTAGCAGAAGTAAGAGCTTTATTTAATTTCCACCACGGAAGAAGATACAAAATTACTACAAATTCTGTAAACAAAGCCAAAATGTTTCCAAGTTAATTATTAATCTTAAGATTCGAACTTTTGACCAAATACGTATGTATGTACATATGCATATTTGGATATGTTTTGATTTGTACAATACATGTACAATACAATACATACACACAATGTGTGTTTATCCCAGTGGACCAAGTGTTCGTTAGTGATATCGCAAACGATAGTTACGCGAAACTTAAACGGAAAACGGCTATCGCCTCGAATCCGAAAACGATGAAAAAACGAATCACTGGTCGCTCAGTTTGTGGCAGAGAAAGTTTCGTTTTCGATAGCTCGTAAACGGATCGTTTGCGAGCCTTTGGTGATATCTTTTGCGAGGCGATTTTAATATCATTAACGAGCCGAAATTAATATTAGTAGCGGATCGAAAAAGATTATAAAAGGTGTTTCATTCCATTTCATTCCTACAGTGAAAGCAGTACAAAATTTTTGGTTTTTCTTTTTTATTTTAATATTTTTTTAAATTTGGTATCACACAAATCATAAAAATTAATGAAATTAAAAGGGGTAATGAGAATTAACATATGAGATTCTTTTGGAGTACTTAAACTTTTACTTTCATCTGCTTCTGACTCTTAGATATCCTGTCCTGGGCATACTGGAAAAACTTCTGTGTTACCCTGTCCAAATCGGCATCGTCCAGGGAAAATCTTTCTTTAAATCCCGCTGTAAAAAACGATTTTGTAATATTGTGCATTGTAATATAATTATTCGTATAAAAAATACTTACTACGGATTGCTAGTGTAACGCGCAACCCCCTTATACATTTCTTGGCCTCGGTTCCACGCCAAGAGTACAGCCGTGCGAGGTCGTCGGACACTATTTATCTTAGCAGCACTGTTTATTATATGTTTCGATTCGCATATATAATTCCTCCTCTTGCGTTTTAATAACATTATTAAATTCTCTTGCTCTTCTCTTCACTTCCACCACAAAATTCCAAGAAGAAGGCTGAAAAACGAAGAAGAACGCACATGTGATTTTTGATTTATTTCTGTTTTGTTTTTTGGCTTTAAAGCCGTTTTAACTCACTCTTTGGGTCACAGCACTGAACTAAACACTCAATTATAATTTAATTACTGATTTTGTTTATTTAATAAATCACTTTTAAACAATTTCGGCTTTTATACGACTGCACTCTGCAAGTTTCTAAGCACAAAAGAACACACGCACAAAAGAAACGAACGATTCCCTGTGCCGAGAAACTGCGCATCAGTCAGTTTCCATGGAAATAAGAACAGAAGTGATACAAAAACGGTAAAGTCTGGTAAAACTATCGCAAACGAGCTCAAAAGTGAATGAAAACTGGACATAAGGCTGAAAATAATGTCGCCCGGTTTTCGTTTACTAAACGCTTGTTTTTGAGTCCGTTTGCGAACATTTAACGAGACTTTAGTAAAAGCTCGCGGATTTCTATCGTTTTTAAGTCTGTTTACGAACATTTTGCGATAGTTTCGCTATACTATCGCGCCTTGGTCCGCTGGGTATATTTCTACTTGAAAGTCGATAATGTGCTTAAATACAAGTAAAATTATTAATTTCCTTTCAGTTTTCCAAAAAACGCGCCAATAAGAAAGTCCTGACAACGGTACTCCAAACTAATTTTAAGCGAACGAAGTCGCTCCGGGCTAGCTAGTTTATTATATAGCTCTGCCACAAGCCTTCTGATTCTCGCTCCTGAAGGATCTTCTAAAAAGGTTGTTTACACAAAGGTTTTCCAAAAAACGCGCCAATATGAAAGTCCTGACAACCGTACTCCAAACTAATTTTAAGCGAACGAAGTCGCTCCGGGTTAGCTAGTAAAGTATATATATTCTTGATCAGTATCACAAGCCGAGTCGATCTAGCCATGTCTGTCTATCCGTCTGTCCGTTTGTCTGTCTGTCCGAATGAACGCTGAGATCTCAGAAACTATAAAAGCTAGAGGATTGCTATTTTGCATGCAGATTCTTGGAGTTCCTACGCAGTGAAAGTTTGCTTCAAAAAGGTGCCACGCCCCATCTAACGCCCACAGTCGCTTATAACGATTTTACAAAATTTTAATATTTCGAAAAAGTATAAATGCAGTTTTATTGTGTTTATCAATACCTATCGAAATGTAGAAAATTTTCAAATCGGACCATTCGTTAAAAAGTTATGAGTGATCAAAGTATTATATCTCCATCTCCCTCGCAATCCCTTTAGCTGAGTAACAAGTATCTGATAGTCGGGGCACTCGACTATAGCGTTTTCTCTTGTTTTAATTTTAAATGTCTCTTAAAAAATACTTAATTTTAAATTGTAAGTATAAAGCTAGAACACAATGTTTCTTTTCGTTATACATATGTACATATTTCGATCCTCTATCGCAAAAAAAATTTTTCGATTTTTTCTGAGATTTGATCCCAAATTGTCTGTCACGTCTCACGTGGGATGAGCCCATAGCATTGGTAGCGCCCGACCTATCCCTGTCAGAAATCAAAACGCCTACTTCCTACAAAGTTACAATGTTTTTCAATTATTTTTTTGATTATTCCTATGGGAGATATAAGATATAGTCTTCCGATCCGACTCGTCCCGACATATGTACTACCTGCAATAGAAAGAAGTCTTTTGAGAAAGTTTAATCGCGATAGCTTTAAAACTGATAGCCATTGGTGCTGATCAAGAATATATATACTTTGTGTGGTCGGAAACGTCTTCTTCACTGCGTTGCAAACATCTGACTGAAATTATAATACCCCTGCAAGGGTATAAAAATAAAGGATAATATAAAAATTAAAAAAGTTTGTAATTTAGACAAGACCAACATGTAATCTTGATAAGAGCACTAAAGTGTGAACTAAAGTTCGAACTCGAAAATAACTAATCACAGCAATGCTACTACTTTTAAAGTTATTTAAAACGAATTTAAAAACCGCGGAAAAACGGCGCCTGCCTTTGCGAAATAGAAAAAGAATACTGAGCGAGAAAAGCAACACCTGCAATCTCAATCTCTCTTGTTGTGGTCTTCCCCTTGTCACGATCGCGCTTGCCTTATTTTTTCGCTACCCTATCGGCCTAGTGATGATAATTTGGTTAATTTTGACTAATATTCATCAACTATTCATCACCATTTTTAAGCGCTCATTCACTGCTTTTTCACCACCTTAATTTCGAACAGAGAGAGGTAGAGAGAGAGAAAGTTGGCGAGAGCGTAGTCTCTGGCGCCGTTTCGGTGGGCTCCGCCGTCGACACTGTCTTATAAAGCTTTACATATCCAAATTTTTATACCCGTTACTCTTAGAGTAAAAGGGTATATTGTATTCGTGCAAAAGAATGTAACAGCTAGAAGGAAGCATTTCCGACCCTATAAAGTATATATTTTCTTGATCATGGTCACTAGCCGAGTCGATCTAGCCATGTCCGTCTGTTTGTCTGAGATCTCGGAAACTACAAAAGCTAGAAAGTTGGGATTACTCGCCAATATTCTGTGGCTTCCTACGCAGCGCAAGTTTGTTTCAGCCGAGGGCCACGCCCCCTCTAACGCCCACAATCGCCTTAAACGATTTTAAAAGGTGTCTGATGCCCACGCCATTAAAGATTTCGGATAGGTAAAAATGCAGTTTTATTGTGTTTATCAATTCCTATGGAAATGTAGAAAAATTTTTGCAAATCGGACCATTCCACTATGGTCCAAAAGTCCATTTTTTTGGCATAAATTCTAAAAATTCAGTTACAGACTTCAAAATTGTCACATTTCGTTTTTTTAAAACGAATACCATGCAAACAAATTTTGAAGTCTGTGCGACCTAGCCCTCTCTTGCCTCCCATACAAGCAAATTCATAATACTACACTGTGTTATACAATTTAACCTTTATTCATTTACATTGATGAAATCTTAAAAATACTATTTGCTTTAAATAATCAGTGCTCTAAATGTGCTCTCGAAAAAATTCTTTCACGCGAGAATTCTGAGAAAAAGGACATTAAATTTGGAAAAATTCTGTTTTTGGAACACTTTAAAACTGTTTTACAGACGAACGGATTCCTGGTTTGTAATGCTGTCAAAACATTTAAAAGGTGCAACTCTGTATCTTTCAAACCCCACACCCAACATATTTTTTGTAATTTTTTTAACGGAATTATAAGCTAAAGAAGACATATCCTTTTGTTTGTCTTATGAATGCTTAACAAAAAATGATTCAAAATAACTAATTTTTTTTATTTATTTCTGATGTTTTATCATCGTCTAAGTGGTAGTTGCTCATTTGTACACAAATCTAATCCGAAAAAATTTAATTTTCGATTGTTGCTGCGCCAAATATTCTAGAGATCGCTACGAAGAAACTTTAAGGTCCCTGAATATTGTGGAATTTCGTGAAAAGGGGGACGAACGGGGAAAAGGTGTTAATTAGAGATGAAAAACGACATATATATGTACAAACTGGCGTACTTAGTTTTTGTGGGCAGACGTCGATTCGTTAGTTAAGGCCTGTTTACACTAGGGTGGAGTTATGGAGTTATGGGGTTATTGACAAAACCCTGTTTTTTTTACATAGGTTGTGTATAGGCAACTAGATGTGGGCAAAAGTGAGGTACTTTTAGGGTCTTTGGTATTTCGGAGTATTTTTTTTGTATTTTTCGGTCTATTTTGTATTTATTTCCTATCGTTGAAGGTCCATCCCTAGTAAAATAAACAACAAAAACAACAAACACTAGCTATCATTACCCGATATTTGGAGTTAACCCAGTGGAAACACTTTTTTGGAGTAATCGGGTTACTGGCTCACTCGATAGGTTACCCCACATAGTGTGACTAGACTATTATATTCCACGAAACACAGGGAAAAATGTCAATTTTCTATAAAAATACACATAAATTGGACATTAAACACATGTCGAAGACTAAGATTACACATAAATGTACTATACACACTAAATATTACATACCTTGATCTTCCATTTCCATAATTTATTTAGTTTAGTACGGACAGAAAAGATATTTTTTATTGCACAAACCTAAAGAAAATATTCTCGCGCCAATTTCTTAGTCCTAAGCAGCTAATCGATTGTGTACTTTTGAAAGCTCTTAAAAAGCGTTAGTGAAGCTTGTAAATTTTTTTTTTAAGTTTGAATATGTATGATCTATTAACTTTAAGAATTTAAAATCCAAAATACAAAACATTAACATAAAAATTTCGACTTTATGCCAAAAAATCGGCCGCTCGGACCATAGTGCGCTGTGGGATTTGGCTACATTGAAATTTTAAATTTACAAAATTTGTTTAATTCGATATTATCGCGATAGTATCGATGCTTTCCGAAAAAACCCCGAAAACATCGATAGGGTCAATATCGATGTTTTGCCAGATCTAATGCAAAGGTAACTTCACCAATCAAACATGAGAATGGCTAAGTTCCAGTGACTTTTAATACTGCGTTTCGACTATTACAATTTCGAAACGAAACGTTCGTGTACAATGACGTAAGGATGTGGTGGATTTAGCTTATTTCAGTGTAGCAGTCAGATTTGGCTTTTTTAAATCAGAGCAATGTTTATACCTATGCCACTATGATCCAAAAGTCGTTTTTTTTGGCATAAATTCTAAAAATTGAGTTACAGACTTCAAAATTGTCATATTTCGTTTTTTTAAAACGAATACCATGCAAACAAATTTTGAAGTCTGTGCGACCACGCCCTCTCTTGCCTCCCATACAAGCAAATTCATAATACTACACTGTGTTATACAATTTAACCTTTATTTATTTACATTGATGAAATCTTAAAAATACTATTTGCTTTAAATAATCAGTGCTCTAAATGTGCTCTCGAAAAAATTTTTTCACGCGAGAATTTTGAGAAAAAGGACATAAAATTTGGAAAAATTCTGTTACACTTTAAACCTGTTTTACAGACGAACGGATTCTTGGTTTGTAATGCTGTCAAAACATTTAAAAGGTGCAACTCTGTATCTTTCAAACCCCACACTCAAAATATTTTTTGTAATTTTTTTAACGGAATTATAAGCTAAAGAAGACATATCCTTTTGTTTTAGTTTTTGTGGGCAGACGTCGATTCTAATAATTTTCTATAAAAATAGACATAAATTGAACATTAAACACAGGTCGAAGACTAAGATTACACATAAATATACTATACCCACTAAATATTACATACCTTGATCTTCCATTTCCATAATTTATTTAATTTAGTCCGGACAGAAAAGATATTTTTTTTTGCACAAACGTAAAGAAAATATTCTCGAGCCAATTTCTTAGTCCTAAGCAGCTGATCGATTGTGTACTTTTGAAAGCTCATAAAAAGCGTTAGTGAAGCTTTTAAATCTTTTTTTTTTAAGTTTTTATATGTATGATCTATTAACTTTAAGAATTTAAAATCCAAAATACAAAACATTAACATAAAAATTTCGACTTTATGCCAAAAAATCGGCCGCTCGGACCATAATGCATTCGTTAAAAAGTTATGCGCGATCAAAGTTTTGTAACTCCATCTTTCAATCGCACTCCCTTAAGCTGAGTAACGGGTACCTGATAGTCGGGGCACCCAACTATAACATTCTTACTTGTTACGTGTCGATTTATGCCATCCCAGTGGACCAAAAGTTCGTTAGCTATATCGCAAACGACAGTGTGTTCACACGGAGGCGGTTTTTGCTTAAGCGGTCATAAGAAATTAATGTAATTTAATTAGCACCTTAGTGCTGTTTTCACTATTTCCACGTCTTAACCCCAGTGTAACCCATCCATAGTCAACCCTCACGCCGAATTAAGATCAAAAGCACCATTGTCGACCTTTACACCAGATTTTCCTCTCCCTTAAATTATTCCTTACTATAAACCCACTGTAACTTATTTTAACTTCATTATTCCTTAGTAAAACTTTTTGGTCACCTTAATCCACCTTATCCTCGCCAAAGTCCAAACCCTTCCTTTACAGTACTTTTACCACTTTAACCCCGCCTTAACTTATACTTATTCCCATCTTTACTCTTTTCCATAATTTTAAGTCTTATGGTTTGGCCTGGTGGAACATGATGGATATCGACTTCTTATCTTTTAAAGTAATAGTAATAATAATAATAAAGTAATAATAAAGATCAAAAACGCATCCTTCTATTTAGTACATACAACGAATAATATATTCCCTTTTGGTCTACGAGTCATGGGTTTAATAATGTTATTAGTGCGTCTACTAAGGACTGCAATATGGGAACTTTGACTTCATTTTATACCCGTTTCTCGTAGAGTAAAAGGGTATATTGTGTTCGTGAAAGAGTAGGTAACTGGTAGAAGAAAGCGTTTCCGACCCTATAAAGTACGTACATATCACTTATCTAGTCGATCTAGCCATGTCCATCTGTCTTTTTGTCCGTCCGTCTGTCTATCTGAGAAATGATCTGCAGGGGTATTTAAGCTTTGGCTGGCCGAATTTAGCTTCCTTTTTTTTTTTTACTTAAGATATTTATTTATTTATTCTAAAATTTTTGTCCGATTGACTTAAAACCTTTTTTGTATAATCTTAGAATATATATCTAAAAGGAATTTTTTTTTTATTTAAAATTGGATTTCCTTTGCTGCAAAGCCCTACTTTGTGAATGCCATAATAATTTAATTATGTATGTCAATATGTCTTAATACAAGCTGTGAACTAAAGATGATTAAGACAAGTAACATAGTTGGGTTTTAAATTTATTTTATAGATTTGCGATTGGTGTGGCTAATACTGGAGCTACTGCAATAGCTGAAATTCAATTTGCGGACTACATATTTCCGAGCTTTGACCAGATAGTAAATGAAGCGGCCAAATATCGATACCGAAGTGGTGGGCTTTTCGACTGTGGATCGTTAACTTTTAGAGTTCCTTGTGGTGCTGTCGGGCATGGAGCACTCTATCATTCTCAAAGCCCAGAAGCATACTTCGCTCACACCCCGGGTCTTCGTGTTGTGGTTATTTAAAGAATGAATAAGATATGGGAAATCGAATTTATATTGTATATTATCAAAATAGGTTCCTCGGGGACCGATAAAGGCGAAAGGTCTTCTCCTTGCATGTATTCGTGATCCAAACCCTTGCATTGTTTTTGAGCCCAAAACATTGTATCGAGCAGCTGTTGAGGAAGTGCCAACGGAATACTACACCTCGGATCTCGGCAAAGCTGACATACTGCGGGAAGGAAAAGATGTCACACTTGTTGGTTGGGGTACACAAGTCCATGTTTTGTTAGAAGTAAGTCCTTAAGTGAAGAGTTATGTATTTGGTTTTTCTTTCAAAACTAATATTTAATTTAATAGGTTGCTGAACATGCAAAAATACAATTTAATATCGATTGTGAAGTTATAGACTTGGTATCTATTTTACCATGGGACACTAACGCAATTTGTACTGTAAGTAACTTAAATGAAAATTCTGTAACATTGCTAATGTCATTTTACAAATAATTTAGTCTGCTAAAAAAACCGGACGAGTTATAATTGCGCATGAAGCTCCATTAACACAGGGATTTGGCTCAGAACTTGCATCGTATATTCAAGAAAAGTGTTTCTTACACCTTGAAGCACCCGTGAAGCGAGTGACTGGATGGGATACGCCCTTTCCTCATGTCTTTGAGTCATTTTATTTGCCTGACAAATACCGATGCTTATCAGCTATAAAGGAAATTGTAAACTTTTAAAAACGGATTTCTCGTTTTTATGAAATGAAAGGACCCTAAAATAATTGAATGCATTTATTTTTAAACTATTCATTTAAAAATAAGACTTTACAGAGAAATAAGACCAAATTAAGAAATAAATTCAATCCTTGGTTTAACAGGCTTAAGGTCAGGAAATGCCAAAATATCTTTTGCTATTTTGAGTTTTGATATATATTATTATCACCCTTGCATATACTCCAGATAATACTGCTGGGGAGCACTTCAAGAATATTATTTTGTAAACTAATGTAATACGTTCCTACGTATTATCCTATAACTTCAACCAACCTTCATGGCTTACCAAATAGTTAGCACGACTTAAAAATGTAAAGTTTAGACTCTACAAAAAGTTAAGAGCTTTCGGATCACAAGCTGCCTTTTCCCGATAATTAAGTGCTCGTTCTGATTTTACCGTGCAGTGATATAAAAACTATTTAGCTTGTCGCAAGACCCAGTTTAAACTGGCTCCAAAGCAGTTTTATAATTTTGTTAGCACAAAGCGTAAATCTTTAAGATACCCATCATCACTAAACCACTAAACACTCAGTTTTTTCCAATCACCTTTTTAGGTAGGTACACAATAAAATTGCATTTATGCTTTTCCTAAATCTTTAAAGATGTGAGCGCCAGACACATTTTAAAGTTCTTTAAGGTGATTATGGGCGTGGCAATCGGCTGAAACAAACTTGCGCTGCGTAGGATGGCCAAGAATATGTGTGGTTAATCCCAACTATCTAGCTTTTGTAGTTTCCGAGATCTCAGCGTTCATACGGACAGACAGACCGACAGAGAGACGGACATGGTAAGATCGACTCGGGTCGTGATCCTGATCAAGAATATATATACTTTATAGGGTCGGAAACGCTTTCTTCTCCCTGTTACATACTCTTGCACGAATACAATATACCCTTTTACTCTACCAGTAACGGGTATAAATACCCATATGTATGTACATTGTACACATGTATCAGCTCCCACTTTCCGCTTTATACTGGGGACGAATACTGGATATATGTATGCTTTGTTTCATGTCCAGATTGTGTCTGCATAGTTAGAACCTCTGCAATTACTTTACCAGAAGACCCATATCACCCAACGCTGGAGCTGACTATTGACACGGGTACAAAATTAATAAAAGTATCTAAAAAGTCAGCTAAACGCATACCCTGCTTTCGTAGAGCAAACTTTGCACTTATCAATAGTCCTATCGCTTGCTCGGATTAGTCTAATCTGTACTTGTGTACTAATATGACTGAAGCCGTTAATATGTTTTATAATGTATTAAACGCAGGTTTTGATAAATGCGTTCCTATGTATTATCCTTAAATTTCTAACCAACCTCCGTGGTTTAGTAAAGAGTGGTCACGACTTAAAAATGGGAAGTCTAGACTCTACAAAAAATTTTGAGCTTCCGGATCACAAGCTGCCTTTTCCCGATACTTAAGTGCTCAATCGGATTTTACCGTGCTTAAAGCTCAGTGTTACAAAAACTATTGGGTTGGCAAGAAAGTCATGTCGTTTTTTTCTCAATATTTTCAAAGATGATTTTATATCAGGACTTATAATTATAATTATAATTATTAATTATAATTAATCAATTATGTATTGGCCGTTTTGTTCGTTTTGTTCCTTTCCAGCAAAGAATCGAGACAAGTGGTTTTCGACAGCCTCATCTGAATCAAAGTTTTTACCATTCAAAGAGTTTTGAAGAGAGCGAAACAATTGGTAATCTGAAGGTGCTAAGTCCGGACTATAAGGTGGATGTGGTAGCACTTCCCAATTCAGCTCCGTTAATTTTTGCCGAGTGACCTAGGCCTAGCGTTGTCATGGTGAAAGACTATACCCTTGCTATTAGCTAGTGCAAGATACAGTTTACACTGGATCCAAAACAAACTTTATTTTTTGTCCTGTTATAAGTGAAAGCTCACTTCTTATAGATTTGCAAAGGGTCAAACCAGTCTGCTCTCCGGGTCCTGACGGAGTCCCTGGATGTGTGCTCAAGTCTTGCGCTGAGACTTTGTGTAGACCATTGCACAAACTTTTTACTTTGTCTTTAGAAACGTCAGATTTCCCGCATAGATGAAAGGAATCGTTTGTTATCCCGCTTCATAAAAAGGGGAGCAAATTGAACGCATGTAATTATAGAGGTATTTCAAAGCTATCAGCTATTCCGAAGTTCTTTGAGAACATTATTACTCCCCATTTGCAACATACATGAGGGTCCCTTGTTTCCTCTTGTCAACACGGATTTATAATAAGAAGGTCAACAACAACCAAACTTATGGAGTTTACTTCATTTGTAATAAATAGTCTTAGAAAAAATCGACAGACTGATGTGGCTTGCACTGATTTCTGTAAGCCGTTTGATTCTGTTAATCACCCAATTCTAGTCCGGAAATTGTACCTTTTAAGGTTTCCATTGTTTCTTCTGAGATGGATCTTAAATAATTTGCATGGCAGGACTAAAGGGTAATTTTTAAAAACTCTTTTTCAGCCCTAATCCGAGTTACGTCCGGAGTACCACAAGGGAGTCATCTTGGCCCTCTGCTGTTTACATTATTTATAACTGATCTTCCTCTAGTCTAGGGATGTCGAAAATATATCAAAATATCAATATATCGATATTTTTTGCGAAAAAATAATATTTTAATCGTAATATTTTTTTTGAATAATTATCAGATATCATCGATTTTTTTTGCACATTTTTAGATAATTTTAATACATATGAGCGCCGCTAAAATTTATTTTTCGGCAAATGAAAATGGTTTTGGCAAGTACAACATTTGTGATAAAAACATAAAAGAGCGCATATGCATATGTACATAATAATTTATAAAGTACGAAAACCAATGTAAAAACTTACCGGACATTGCGTTAACATTGAAACAATTGAAACATGAAATCAAGGGAATTACTTCGTTACAAAGGTATAGCTTACAAATATCTATTTGGAACATTAACTGAAGATGATAAAAAGGAGTTGGAAGATCAACTACAAAACTTACAGGAACAAATAATTCAAAACAAAGAATTTTGTGATAGACTCGTAAGAGATGAAGAAGAGGAAGATGCTTTGCACATTTTAAGATACTCCCTAAATATATTTATAGAATACATTGAGGATTTACAAATGAGTTTACAATTAACAAGAGTAGGAATATTTAATCCTAAAATATTAAAACATGAAGAGTTAGAGAACATAAACGAAGAAAAATTACTATTATTATTATAATTACTAAAACTTCAGCTTGGTTAAGCAGTTAAACTAAAGACACTTTTATTCTAGCCCATATACCCACTTCATTTAAAAAAACACAAAAATATAGAATTATAAAATTATAAAATACCCAGATAATATAGGACGACAAATTGACATTAATGAAAATTACACCAGCTTACAAAATAAAATCGACCTCTTCCTCATCGAAGATAACCTTAATTTTTCGGTTAAGTACATCTCCCTGATTAAGAAATGGGCACTTAAAATTTTTTGTATGGTGTCAATTTTTTTTAAGTGTATAATACGTTTTTTGCCACTTTTTATTTTCTATCTTGAGTTTTGATAACCTGATTTGGGTCTTATTATACTCAATTTACAGGTAAAAGAATGTTCTTTAACTTTCCTATACACAGCATTGAGTTCCAGTCATTAGTTAAAAAAAATACACGCATAAAAACCGAAATTATTTTTATAACTTTTATAGTTAGATAGTACTTCGACAAAGAAAACAAGCTAATGATCGTTACAATCCGCCAGGAAATTATTTTGATATGAATTTTTTAAGCTGGGAAGAACGGTGGTTTTTTGGCCGTTTACAGCTGTTAAACCTTTTTTCCAACTGAAATAATCTATATAAAATCGAACCTTTGGTTGTTTATTGAGTTGATGGTCTTGTTAGTTTGCTTAAAGATGTATCTAACTATAAGAGTTATAAAAATAATTTCGGTTTTTATGCGTGTATTTTTAAAGATGCCATTTATGCCAGCTTTTTTGCATTTTTTCACATTTTTTCCAACTTTTTCAGCTTTGACGAAGTGTACCTCCTAAACTAATGACTGGAACTCAATGCTGTGTATAGGAAAGTTAAAGAACATTCTATTACCTGTAAATTGAGTATAATATGACCCAAATCAGGTTATCAAAACTCAAGATAGAAAATAAAAAGTGGCTAAAAACGTTTTATACACTTTAAAAAAAATTGACACCATACAAAACATTTTAAGGGCCCATTTCTTAATCAGGGAGATGTACTTAACCGGAAAATTAAGGTTATCTTCGATGAGGAAGAGGTCGATTTTATTTTGTAAACTGGTGTTATGAATATTTTGTAAACAACGAAAACAAAAGTATTTTACTTGGAAAATTCACCAAATTCATTAGCAAATATATTAGACCAATAATTTATAATCACGGATAAATATATTTCTCAAATCCTTACTAATCAATTAGCAAAATGTCAACACACTTTTGTATCAGAAAATGAATCTGTAAAATACATTAAACCCAACATCATTATTACTTATAATTTAAGTGAGATTGCGAAATGTTTAACAAAACATTTCAGGGTAACAATATAATACAATTAAGTCCATGCTCCTTAGAAATAAGAGATATAAAATTTACAACTTCAAAGAATATAAAAAAATATAAAATTATATTATCCAGCACTAATGTTACTTTATATAACATCACAAATTTTGTGTAATCTTCTAGTTTACGGTCCTCACCCCCAAAATTCGCAAAAAAATTATCCTCGACGGACCGCGAATTCTTAAGAATTTACATGAAGAATAGCCGCGGACTGCCATGGTTCTCTTGTAATCGAATTTCAAAGTTACGTGTTTTGCTCTCTATATTCTAGTAGCAAACAGTTTGGATGAAGAAGTGTTTTGCTGCCGATCCTAGTCCTAAGCGTTTGCAAATAATATTATTTGTTCTAGCGGAGCCTGATATTTGCAAGAGTTCAGTTAGGTAATGTGGTTCCTTCCTGGATATCAGTTTATGTGAAAATAAAAGGGTTCTAAAAATAATCCAGGACTCAAAACTTAGCTCGAAAATATTTGACGACTAAGCTGTTACAGGTTAAAAATATATCGCGCTATTGAGTTAAACGCAACTCTCAACTTGCTGCGTCAGAGGAAGCAAAAATTTCAAGTCCGTAAAATAGAGTTGGTATTATACAAGCTTTAGCTACTAACATTCTGATGCTCTGAGGTATAAGATTCCGGGTTAAAGAAAGCTGCCTGAGCATAGCATAAGTTTTCCCAGTGACCTTAGAAATATGGTCATCCCATGTCAACGTGGAGTTAAATTCTATGCCGATATTTGTGGTCCTTTCAGCAGAAATAATAGCTACATTCAATCAATGTTAACGTCTTTTGGAAGCAAAATTGAGTTTATATCAGGGAATTAAACCGAATCTTATTTCGGTTCCGGTTCCGGTACTGGTCCCATACCAAATCTGCTTATTCGGTAAAAGGTTATATTTTGGTACTGCTGTTTTGGTTCCGTTTCTGGTACAGGTACGTACCGCAACAGTAAAAAAAAATTCAATTAATACTTTGAAATTATATATTTAGTTTTATTTGGAAAAAAACTTAAATGTAAGATCATTAAAATAATTTGACTTTTTGATATAAAATATAAAAAATTTAATTTTAATTAAATTTTTAAACTTTTTTATTTATAAGAATAGGATTATTAGCTTCAGATTTACAACTTGTTAAGTCCAAGAGTGTCTCTGCTGCAGTGACATAAGCAGTACATGTGCTAAAAGTCGTCAGCTAGCTTTCTTTGCGTTCGGACGTGCTTATAATTCTCGCTATGTTGCTTCACCGCTGTCCCGAGTGCAATACCGATGTTACACCGGCCCAGCTTCGCGCCTCGGATGCTATCCGCTGTTCTTCTTTGTGCCGGCGCGCTTATCATACTTCTTGCGTTGACCTCCCGGATGATGTGATAAAAATTCTATTAAATCCAAACATACTGTGGCAATGTGACAGCTGTGTGGTTGCGAATGATTCGCATTCTAAAATTGATGAACTTGATGCTAAATTGCAAGCCCTGGAATGCTTATATCAGGGCCTTAATAATAAATTTTTGGAGGCATTCCCACCCAAAAATGATGCATTGAATCAAAATCAAAACATAAATCTTAAGCCTCGTCAACCGAGGCCTGCCAATGTAACTGCAGCTCCCCAGTCATATGCGGCTGCTGCTGCTACGTCTTCCGCGGTCGTTGACCCATCTAATAATGCTCTGGATATCGGGAGAGAAAATTTCATACAAGTTCGAAATAAGAAGAGAAGGAACAACAACAAGCCCAATAAGCATATTGTTGGAGTGGCTCCTAATTCCAAGTAATAAATTCTTGCATGTCGGAAAGTTTGCAACAGCTACCGACCCTGCTGCTGTTTTAAAATATGTGTCCACCAAGCTTAATGTGGACGCTAATTCTTTCACTTGTGTAAAACTTGTAAAAAAAGATTTTGACGTTGCAACTTTAAAGTTTGTAAATTTCAAGCTTGGTATCCCTGATCACCTTTATGATTCAGTCTTCAAGAATGATTTTTGGCCAAACTCAGTTAAGGTCAAAAGATTTATTCATAGAGAACGGGCCGTTATGGACGTGGATAATATCGTATCCAATTTGCCGGAGGCTGCACAAACTTCAACGCCAGCTCATCAATCAAAAAACCCCTAGTAATCGGCGCCACTGGCGTCGATACTTTTGCGGGACATTTTTTGCAAGCCTTGGTCACTGCTCTCTCATCATCTTCCGCCTCTCTCCCGTCGCATCATCAACTTCAGCTGGAGCTGTTGCTGTCCGCTTTGTGCGACTTTCGTCATCCGCCAAGCTCTATTATCGGCGCGCTCCTCGGAGTAGCGCTCTCATCATCTTCCGCCTCGCTCCCGTCACATCGTCAACAACATCAGCCGGAGCTGTTGTTGTCCGCTTTGTGCGACATTCGCCGTCCGCCAAGCTCTATTATCGGCGCGCTCCTTGGAGTTGCGCTCTCATTATCTTCCGCCTCTCTCCCGTCGCATCGTCAACATCAGCTGGAGCTGCTGTTGTCCGCTTTGTGCGACTTTCGTCAACCGCCAAGCTCTATTATCGGCGCGCTCCTCGGAGTAGCGCTCTCATCATCTTCCGCCTCGCTCCCGTCACATCGTCAACAACATCAGCCGGAGCTGTTGTTGTCCGCTTTGTGCGACATTCGCCGTCCGCCAAGCTCTATTATCGGCGCGCTCCTTGGAGTTGCGCTCTCATTATCTTCCGCCTCCCTCCAGTCGCATCGTCAACAGCATCAGCTGGAGCTGCTGTTGTCCGCTTTGTGCGACTTTCGCCATCCGCCAAGCTCTAACATCGGCGCGCTCCTCGGAGTTGCGCTCTCATCATCTTGCGCCTCTTTCTCATCACTTTCTTCCGGTGCTCTCTGGAGTTGCTCTCCCCATCAACAACTACAATGGGCTGTGGCAGCTGGAGGGGGCTCTCGCGCACTATTAACAGGAGCGGATTCACCTGCGTGCAGTCATATTCGGAATGCTAATAATGACCGTCCACGAAATAATTGGAGCGATGATCACCAGCCTATTTGTATCCGCACAACTACTTTACTGAAGGTTCTTATTAACAATTCTAATACTTATGATTAGATCCCAGCAAGGCCTCTTACGGATTCGGGCCATGACGCTGGACCAAGTATTGATAGCATGACCAGGGATGACCGTACATGCACAAATAATATAACTTTCAATATTTATTTTCAAAATGTCGGTGGTATGCGTACAAAAGCTCATTCCCTTTTCTTGGCAACGTCTCAATGTGATCATGACGTCATCATTTTTGTTGAAACCTGGCTCAACATGGATTTCTTTGATAATGAATTCTTCGATACGAATCTTTACCATGTATTCCGTAAGGATCGTGATGCCGTTAAAACAAGATGCTCCAGAGGTGGCGGCGTTTTAATTGCTGTGCGGCGTGGACTTCGTTGCACTGCTATTCGTCTCCAGAATGAGGATTCCCTTCTCGATCAAATCTGTGTATCTCTCTCTGGTCCTACAGAAACAATTTTCTTGACAGTCTCATATATACCCCCTAGCAGCAGTTTTGATCTATATAAAGCGCACGTTGATAACATTGCCCACCTACACCAGGAGCTGGAGGAGGGCCAGTACATATGTGTTTTGGGCGACTTCAACCTATCTTCGCTCGTGTGGGCTCATGATTCAGAGTCCTCAGCAATGGTTCCCAGTAACTTGCATCTTCCCTACGAAATCTTAGTCATTGATGAGCTTCTTAGTATGGCATTAGTCCAGATTAACCATGTATTTAATAATTTAAATAAGCTTCTAGACTTAATTTTTGTATATCCTGATCTAAGCATTAATTTATGTTGCAGCGATAATCCACTTGCCGCGTGTGATGCTCATCACAAGCCTTTGTTAATCTCTATTACTTGTTATATTTTTCGCCCAATTAATTCTCGCTTGCCTTTTACTTATATTAATTCTAGCAGTTTAGACTCTATCCGTAACGATATTTCTAATATTAGATGGGCGGAGGTCCTCTCGCATGCAGATGTGAATACAAGCTATGAAGTTTTTTTATCTTTTCTATCTACTATTGTGGGCAGATATGCTAAAACTAGGGTTCAAAGTTGTTACAGACTGCCATGGTACACGCAAGGACTAAAGAAATATAAAAACCTTAGAAATAAATTCTATAAGCGCTACTTAGAAAGCGGTGATGCTGGTGACTTTGACCGTTACAAACAGCATAAGCGTGAGTTTGAGTTCCTCAATAAATTCTTATACAACCAATATATTGCTGATATAGAGCGTAAATTAACCACCAACCCTAAATCATTCTGGCACTTTATCAATTCTAAACGAACATCTTCTTACTTTCCTTCCCATATGTCATTTGAAGATCATTCAGCCTCCTCGGATATTGGGGTCGCTAATCTATTTGCCAAGTTCTTTGCATCTAACTTTGAGCCGGGCTCGCTGTGGAATGACGATGATTCGCTCAATGCCATCCCTACTATGTTAAATATTGGTTGCTTAGATGTCACTGATTCTGATTGCCATCTGGCGGCTGAAAGCTTTAATGAGTCTGAAAAATTAGATTGTGATGGCCTTTCTCCATTTATTTTGAAAAATTGTATAGGTGTTCTTTGTGAGCCCCTTAAAATCATCTTTAATTTATCTCTTTCCACTGGTGTTTTTACGCATAGATGGAAACTGGCCACTGTTACTCCTATTTTCAAGTCGGGTTCAAAAAATATTATTTCAAATTATAGGCCAATTGCAAAGCTCAGCAATGTCTCAAAAATGTTCGAACGAATTGTAGCCAAGCAGCTAACTTTTCTTGTTGGTCGGATCATCAGTCCTAACCAACATGGTTTTATGCCTCGACGGTCGACTACCACAAACTTAGCTACGTTCAATAATTTTTGCACCCACTCGTTTCTCAGTCATCATCAAGTTGATGTGGTCTACACCGATTTCGCTAAAGCATTTGATAAAGTCTCCCATAATGCTTTATTAGCTAAACTGCAGAAAATGGGATTTCACTCACTATTACTAAGCTGGTTCAAATCATATTTAGATGATCGGATTTACAAAGTTGAATGCAATGCTGTTTATTCTAGCCCATATGTGGCAACTTCTGGCCTTCCTCAGGGAAGTGCTTTGGGTCCGTTGCTGTTCATTGTCTTCATAAATGATATTAGCTATTGCATAAAGAACTCGGAATTCCTGTTGTTCGCTGACGATCTTAAAATATTCAGAGCTGTGAATTCTATCTCCGATAGTGACCTTCTTCAAAATGACCTAGAAAGGGTGGGAAATTGGTGTTCTCGTAATAATTTGCCTCTGAATTTATCAAAATGCTTCTTCGTTAGGTACAGTAAACGAATATTTAATATCCTTTTCTCGTATTCAATTGACTCACATATTCTGTCCCTGAGAAATGAATCCCTGGACCTAGGAGTTATGTTTGACAGTAAACTTATGTTCATTGAACATATTAACTATATTATTCCTAAGGCCTACGCTATGTATGGTTTTGTAAAAAGAAATGCCGCCCAATTTAAAGATCCCTACACGAAGCTAAGCTTATATTCAGCCTTCATTAGGTCAAAACTGGAATACGCCTCGTTCATCTGGAACCCGACGGGTACTATTCACATAAACCGGCTTGAGCGTGTACAGAAACAGTTTCTACGTTTTGCCCTTCTGACTTTAAATTTCAATGACCCGGTCCCGTCTTTCTTCCCTAGAAGATCGGAGAACTACCAGTTCATTAGTTTTTATATGTGACTTGCTGACCTCTGAAATCGACTGCCCTGCACTGCTGGGCAGCATAGGGTTATCGGTGCCTGGTAGATCGTTAAGAACGTTTGAACCATTTTTTGTACCGGCTTACAGAGCCAATTATGCCCATAATGAGCCGTTGTGTAGAGCCCAGCATTTTTATAATAAGTTGCCATCTCACATGCGGTTGGACCCATGCTCCCCTAGAGATTTAATCAAGAAAAACTTATATAATTATTTTGCCTCACTTAGTATTTAATTTAGTATTAGTTAGTAGCCAGTTAAGGTTTTTACTGTTGGCGAATAAAGAAATAAATAAATAAATAAATAAATAAAAAGGGAAGGTAAGAAGTCAATATAGCGGAAAGTAAGAGCGATACATACATATTTATTTATTTAAAAAAAAGTTAGAAAATATCTGCCAACATAAACATAGTACCCCACTCACATCAAGTGGAAGGGGGCAAAGACAGGTAAGTTAGGATGTTTGTTACAATAAAATTAACAGAGCATTCCGAAAATATCAAAAAATACAGTTCATTATATTGCGAACATAAAACGCGAAATAGATCATGTAACTAAAAGTTCGTTTTACAAATATCGAGGGCAATAGGTCGAAAGTGCCGAGTAGACTTTACAGGGATGGAGAACCGAATTTCATTTTTTTATAAGGGATTTTTAACAAACTTAGTAAATGAGTACGGTAATCGGTTCGATAATAAATATGTATTTTGGTCTCGGTACAGGTTCCGGTTCTCTATTAGGAATCGGTTTATTTCGGTTATCGGTTCCGGTTCTGGTTTTATTCCAGTGTTCCCTGATCAGGGGTTTTCCCCCTAGATTTAGGGGTTTTTTGACGTGCTAGGGGGAATTTTAGGGGGGAGAAATTTTTAAGGGGGAAAGTTTAGGGGTTTTTTTCGGTCATTTTATTACCCAAATGCTTGGAAAAAAACTCTAAAATATGTGATTTCCTAAAATATTACAAAAAAAAATACTACATACGTCTTTCCTTCCGAGTTCACAGATTTTTCCAATCCTACCATTTTTACAACGTCATATTGAGATATTTCTAATTTATTGTATATGTTCGAAATTAACTGATTTTTTGAATTTAAGGGGAAAACTGGATTTTTTAGGGGGAAATATCGACTTTTTGAGATTTTTTAGAGGGAAAGCCAAATGTTCATCTGGCAACACTGTTTTATTCCCTGGTTTATAGGTCTTTTGTATATTAATATGCTTTTTGTTTTACTAGGATTTAGATGCAGCCCGTTCGCTGGACAAACATTTAGAAAGATTATTTACGTATAAGGAGAAGAGCAATGGGCCTAAGACTGGCCTTTGTGGGACCGCCTGTGCGAGAGGAAAGAGATCAGATCTGGGATTTCCCGAGACAACTGCCTGCAATCTGTTTGTAAGGTAGGTTTGGAGAAGCTATATTGCACATGGAGAAAAACTATACAACGTTCGCAGTTTGGTACAAAGAATCACAGGGTCAGTAGAGTCAAAGGCTTTGCTAAAGTCAAGAAGGGTTAATAGTGTCACTTTACTTTCGTCATATATCTGTTGTCACATATATTCAGAAATCTTCAAGATGGCAGTAGTACAGCTTCTATTCTTTTTGAACCCAGATTGCTTGTTCCTGAGGGTACAGTTATTTTCCAGGTGTGACTGAATTTGCTGGGCAAAGGGTATATTGTATTCGTGCAAAAGTATGTAACAGCTAGAAGGAAGCGTTTCCGACCCCATAAAGTATATATATTCTTGATCAGGATCACTAGCCGAGTCGATCTAGCCATGTCTGTCTGTCCGTCTGTATGCACGATTTTTAGATTTTGGAATTTCGAAACGTACTTTCACGGAAATTTGCTCCACAGATGAAGCAACTTTCTGCTATTACAGTTTTAAAAAATATTGATTTTAGAAACGTGACATTACAAAAACGAATCGTTCTCAACCTTACACTACAGTGTAGTGTAGTGACTACACAGAAAATAAATGACAAAATATCAAATTGATAAGTGTTGGTTAATTTGATCTTTTTTAGGATCAAGTTTTGTCATATCATTCTACCATGAATAAATATTATTTTGATATTATTTCATATTAATTGTGTCTGATATGATAAAAAATCAAATGTCAACCTATCGTTTCGAATTTAGTTCGATAGGGAGAAATAGTGTTCCACAGTTTACAACACTGTGCAAATGTGAGACTGTGCAGCACTGCAACTCGAGCCAACAGCTGGAACTCTGCGACGTTCAAATATCGAGAACAAGTTTGAGTTTGTATTATAAAATTACATTAATTGGTTTTTTTATTGAGTGCTAAGGGGCTGTCCATATATTACGTAATCACCTTAGGGGGGGAGGGGGTCCTCGAATTGATTATGTTTGATTACATGGGGAGGGGGGAGTTTTGCACAATGATTACGTAATCATTTTTTATACCCTTGCAGAGGGTATTATGATTTCAGTCAGAAGTTTGCAACGCAGTGAAGGAGACGTTTCCGACCCTATAAAGTATATATATTCTTGATCAGCATCACTAGACGAGTCGATCTAGCCATGTCCGTCTGTCCGTCCGTCTGTCCGTCTGTCCGTCTGTCCGTCTGTCCGTCTGTCCGTCTGTCCGTCTGTCTGTCCGTTTCTACGCAAACTAGTCTCTCAGTTTTAAAGCTATCGGGCTAAAACTTTCCCAAAAGTCTTATATCTATTGCAGGTAGTATATAAGTCGGAACGAGCCGGATCGGACAACTATATCATATAGCTCCCATAGGAATGATCGGGTAAAAAAATGTAAAAAAAATTATATCTTGGGTGTTTTTGAACCTAGAGCCTCCTTCTTTTGGAAATGCCATTTTTTATATAATTCTGAATTTCGAATAAATTTTTTTCAAAATCGGACGACTATATCATATAGCTGCCATAGGAACGATCGAAAAATTAATGGGAAAATAATAGGAAATAAATTATTGCTTCGTTGACTTTTATTGTATTCTCTTCTACTCTGGAATATGACTCTTTTTAAATGTTTTCGAATTTCGATTTCAATTTTATTAATATCGAACAACTATATCATATAGCTGCCATAGGAACGATCGGAAAATTAGTGATTAATAGGAATTATCTGCAAGGGTATATAAGCTTCGGCTGGCCGAAGCTAGCTTCCTTTCTTGTTTTATATGTATTTTTTATTTAAAGAATTTAATAATATATTAATTTTTCTTCAATTATATCTACAAACTTGGATAGTAAAGCAGAGAAATATTTTTTCGAGTGGCTGGGCGGCGCAAAAGAGAATGTTTAGTGGTTCAATCACACGAAGGATGCGAAGACCCATTATGGATTGACGAAGAGTACATATGTTGGAGATAATTTTAGCGTAGAAGGACCGAATGTGCATCTCCGTTTGAATCCACAGATTAAAACAACAAATTCGAAAATTTTTTCTTGTGATTACGTAATCACTTATTTATTAAAAGATTACTTTTGATCACCAGGGGGGGGGAGGGGGTCAAAAATCACCAAAAACGTGATTACGTAATATATGGACAGCCCCTAAGTCGAAACATTACAAAGTGGTGGTGATTTTAACTTTGCCGTCGAGTTAGCACACAATTTAAAGACATTTCGGTTCTGAATGTGCGTGTGTGTGCCAGACGCAGTTTTACTTTGTGTGTGTCACAGGCAAAACTAAAAGAATAAAATGTAAGTTTTAATTGACAAGGAATTAATTATTAACAAACCATTGCAATCATATTGATGTGAACCTGTGTAGACACTCATAATATAAAACCGCTATGTATGTTTGTATGAAAGCCTAGTACTCAGTTCGGCTAAGAGTTTTACTAGTCGAAAAATATTAATCTTTTAGTGTGCCCGAAGTTTTCGCAGTTCATCCGCAATGCATGCAGCATGGTCTTACTTTCAATCAGCTGGGTTTGTTGACAAACAGCAAACATCAACCGGCGCCAATTTTAAAATATTACAATATGTTGACCCGACCTGGGTCGCAAGCTTTAAGTTTGCTGTTGGCATGGCGATAAGTATTGCCAACAAGCAGCTTTGTATTGGTTTTTGGGGTTTTCCTTCCATTTATAATTTGTTATTGGCACACCGCTTCTGCACAAACACAGCTAAAGATCAAATTTCCTATGCTTTGGGCCGCGGCTAAAGGCGTTCATCGGAATTCATCCGCTAAATCTGGTATTATTTTAGTATTTCCTTACCATTTTCTTAGCTCAACTGAGTACCGCGGTTGGAAAAAGTCCCAGCTAAAAGCGTTAGCTACCTACAGTGGCGGACAAAAGTCTACATACGACCCCCTTTTTTCGAGTTTTTCCACTCCATTAACTTTTACAGAAAAAGTAATGATGCAATCTTGTTATAAATGTTAACCTAAAAATGGCACTGACAAAAGTCTACATACGATTTTTTACATACAACTTTCGAAATATTTATTTCAAAATTTCCCAAACCTGATCTATAATACTTATGTACCGGCTTAGTGATGGTAAAAATAATTGACAAGGAGCATAAGCCAGCAGCCAAAACTTTATATGCGGCGTTTGCCTAGGATCGTTATTCTGTTGGAAGGTCCAGCTCGTTCCGAGGCATAATTTGTACCCAGATGTTTTCAAATTGTGTTCTAATATGGTCTAATACTGAGAAGAAACCATAATACCTTCGACGAAGACCAAATATCCTATTCCCGAGGCTTCAACTGATCCCCACACCATAACTTTCCCACCATAATCCCACCACAGTACTAATTTGGACCCAAAAATCACTTCGGTGGGAGTCTCATGGTGTGGGGATACAATTCTAAACTTTTATAACATATCCTATAACGAGTATGCATTTATATTGCTGACTGGGGGAGAACCTAACCTCTCGTACCCCACACTTTGCTCTTACTACGCCTCTGTCTAGACAATATTAATGTGAAAAATTTGTAAACAAACCCAAATTTGTGCTGTTTTGGTAATTTATAGCAACTTTAGAACTTTATAGGAGTACATAAAACACTTTTAATTAATATTAGTTAGTATTTACGAAATGCAGAACATATTCTGAGACTTCGCTGCAAACATTGATGTTTTCTTTTGAAGAACAGCTTAAATTTTGGCCCACACATAGCAACTAGTTGTCGAATGCTTTTCCGCTCATAACAAACTACAAATAATTCAACAATAGCCAAAAAACAATAAACTTGAGCATTATTCAATTTTTTCCCGCCATTGATTTGATTTGTTCTTGTAGTCAACGTTCCATTTTTCACAGTCAAGAGGAAGAATTCAGAGTTGCCCCGAAAAAACATCGCCTAACTATCGCATAAAAGAGCCCGTTAAAGCCTAGTACTCAGTACGACGAAAACTGCTAGCTAACCATTGGAGTAAGCGAGAGGCAAATAGGTAGCTAAGGCCTTTAGCTGGGACTTTTTTCCATCGCGGTACTCAGTTGAGCTAAGGAAATGATAAGGAAATACCAAAAAAATACTAAATTTAGCGGATGAATTCCGATGAACGCCTTTAGCCGCGGCCCAAAGAATAGAAAATTTAATCTGTGGCTGTGTTTGTGCAGAAGCGGTGTGCCAATAACAAGTTATAAATGGAAAGAAAACCCCAAAACCCAATGGAAAACTTCTTGTAGGAGTTGCGGCAATACATATCGCCATGCCATCAGCAAATTTAAATCTTGCAACCCAGGTCGGCTCAACATTTTGTAATATTTTAAAATTGGCGCCAGTTGATTTTGGCTGTTTGTCAACAAACCCAGTAAGACCATCCTACATGCATTGCGGATGAACTCCAAAAACTTCGGCCACACTAAAAGAATAATATTTTTCGACTAGTAAAACTCTTAGCCGAACTGAGTACTAGGCTTAAAGTCCGTCAAAATTGGATGGCGGACTAACTGGGAAATTTTCGGAACGGCAAAACCTTACGGACCATCCGTTCAACGGATGGTAGATGGTGGATGGAGCTCTGTGGGAAGACCCTATTAGAGTACTTTGCAATGATTATAATAGACTGTATCACCTAATTCCTACTACAGACTCACTGCTTAACTTTAAATTAATAACACTATCCTACTTAGCAACTAATTAGTTTTACTTTATGTATCTTGACTATTCGATTTTGTCCAGCATGTATTTTTACCCGTTACTCGTAGAGTAAAGGGGTATTCGTTCAAAAGTATGTAACAGGTAGAAGGAAGCGTGTCCGACGCTATAATAAAGTATATATATTCTTGATCAGGATCATTAGCCGAGTCGATCTAGCCATGTTTGTCTGTCCGTCTGACTGTCCGAATGAACGCTAAGATCTCGGAAACTATTAAAGCTAGAGGATTGGCATTTTGCATGCAGATTCTAGGAGTTCCCACGCAGCGCAAGTTTGTTTCAAACAGGTGCCACGCCCAGGTCTAACAGGTCTAACGCCCACAATTGCCTCAAAGGACTTTAAAAAAGCCTGGCGCCGACATCTTTACAGATTTTGTAAAAGTGTAAATGCCACTTTGTTGTGTTTATTAATACCTATCGAAATGTAGAAATAGGACAATCCATTAAAAAGTTATGAGCAAAATATGAAACACCCACTAGATGGCGCTAGTAGGTTAGACGTTTGGCACATTAAAAATGCCAATGTTGTTTGCGTATGAATGAAAACTTTATTCTTATTGTAAAACGAAATAATAGCGTGGACGGTAAATTCTTCGGCTGTCGAACGAGTGCGAGTTAGCGATGGTCTTTCTATAACCTACTGCTAACTCGTTAGTTTTCCGATAGCTTAGTTTTGCAAATGTTCGCTAGAGGGATAAGATGGAGCGCCACAGTACTCCCCCTCCAGTGAGGACGTCACGATTGGATTCTGCTGTCTCGAATAAGTGCGCACCACTCTTGCATTTGCTGAATCCATGGTGCAATCATCAATAACCATGTGTGCTGGTTTCAGTCGGTCCACAGATACAGCCGTCTCTTTGTTGTTAACTTTTAAAATAAATACATTATCCGTGTGTCGTCTTAAAACTTCATATGGACCGGTATAAGGCGCTTCCAAAGGTTGTTTTACTGCATCTGTACGGATGAATACATGCGAGCACTGATCAATCCCTTTTAGTCTAAACAGCTTCTTTTTAATATGATGGCTTGTTGGAGAAGGTTGCACGAGACGCATTTGTTCTCTGAACGTGGATATAAAGGTCGAAGGATCAGGCTCCGCGTCGAGGTCGTTGAAGAATTCATTTGGAAGACGTAATGGAACTCCATATAACATTTCTGCGGCGGATGACTTTATATCTTCCTTGAAACACGTTCGTAAGCCGAGGAGCGCAGACGGAAGTACTTTGGTCCAAGGAATACCAGTGCTGCACATCAATGCTGACTTGAAAGATCGATGCCATCTTTCTACAAGTCCATTGGATTGGGGATGATAGGCTGTAGTATGAATATGTTGACTTCCGAGAAACTTGGCGAGTTCCTTAAAGAGTGCAGCCTCAAACTGGGTTCCCTGATCAGTGGTAATCGTCTTTGGGGCGCCAAATCGTGCAATCCAGTGGGTCCAAAAGGCGGTGGCAATCGTTTCTGCGGTAATGTTGGTTAATGGTATAGCTTCAGGCCAACGTGAGAAACGATCGATCATTGTAAGACAATAGCGGAAATTCTGATATGCTGGCATTATTACTATGTCCAGATGTACGTGATCGAATCTTCCGCTTGGAACGTGTATCTTTTCAGGAATCAAGTGGTTGTGCTTGCTGATTTTAGAACGTTGACAAGCTATACAGTTTCTACACCAGGTGGTCACATCCTTGTTCATGTGAGGCCAGACAAATTTTTGACGAATTTGCTGCGATGTTGCTCTGCCGCTTGGATGTGATAAGTTGTGAATGTAAGCAAATACTTGTTCACGAAGAGCCCGAGGAATGTAAGGCCGCGTTCGACCCGTTGATATGTCACAGTATATCCAAACATTGTTGTCAAAACTAGTCCTCTGCAGCTTTAATGAGGTGTTTCCTTGAAGCAGTCCTGCCAACTCCTGGTCTGACGCCTGCGACTCCTCAATCTCAGCTGTAGTCACAGATACCGGCATTGAGATAGCCCACAACCTCGAAAGAGCATCTGCTACTGCATTGTCAGAGCCCTTTAGATGAACAATGGTTGTAGAAAATTGGGATATAAAGCTGAGATGGCGAATTTGTCGAGGTGATGCTTTTTCCGGACGCTGTTTGAAAGCATAAATAAGGGGCTTGTGATCCGTCTTAATTATAAAATTACGCGCTTCGATCAAATGCTTAAAATATTTCACTGCTTCGTAAATGGCCAATAATTCCCTGTCATAGGTACTGTAGTTTCTCTCTGTGGAACTTAACTTTTTCGAGAAGAATCCCAGCGGCTGCCAACAATCATTTGCGAACTGCTCTAGTACGGCTCCTATTGCTATGTCGGAAGCGTCACACACCAACGCAAGTGCAGATCCAGGCGATGGAAAAGAAATGACTGCAGCTTCGGCTACACTCTTTTTGCATTCTTCGAAGGACGAAATAAGTTCAGGAGTCCATAAGATTTTGCGGTGATCATTTTTCCTTACATTTTTTAGCAGCTCTGATAAAGGTGCCTGTATATGCGAGGAATGCGGAATGCATCGACGATAATAATTAACGATGCCCAAGAACCTTCCGAGCTGGTTGATAGTGTCTGGGCGAGGGTGGTTCTGAATGGCATCAACGCGATCCCTTGGTGGTTTAATCCCCTCACTATTAATGACATAGCTGAGGAAACGTACCTCTGATTGAGCTAGCTGACATTTGTCCACGTTGACGCAAAGTCCATGTTTCTGAAGAATTTGAAGAACATTGCGAAGATGTTCTTCATGCTGATTTGCGGAATCTGACATGATCAAAATGCCATCGATGTAACAATATACATAGGCAATGCCCCGAAAAATGTTATCCATAAATCTTTGAAATGTTTGTGTGGCGTTCCTCAAACCGAAAGGCATGTAAAGAAATTCGAAGAGACCAAATGGTGTGCATATAGCGGTCTTCGGAATGTCGGGCTCTGCCATGGGAATCTGGTAATAGGCTTTTACCAAATCCAGAGTGGTAAATATTCTTTTTCCATGCAGTTGCTCGGTGAAATCTTGCAGATTAGCTATCGGGTACCGGTCTGGTATTGTGGCTGCGTTCAGTTTCCGGTAATCACCACATGCACGCCAGCCCCCGTCTTTCTTGGCTACCATATGAAGTGGGCTGGACCAAGGGCTATTGGAAGGGCGACAAATTCCATTCTTTAATAAAAAGTTTACCTCTGCCTTAGCAGCGGCCAGTTTTTCCCCAGCGAGTCGTCTAGGTCGATCGGCGATAGGGCTACCATTGATTTCAATGAAATGTTGAACTTCGTGTAATGGAGCTCCATTAGTACTCGGTTTTGTCGCGGTGACAAATTCTTGGATCATTCGCTGGATATGGAGCGGGCCTTGCACGGTTGATACAGTAACTTGATTTGACACATCTAGGAATGTGGTTGTTCTAAGACCCGTTATCGAGTCGACCAAACTTTTGTGTTTCAAGTCGATTAACAGTTGAAAATTGGTCAGGAAATCGGCACCAATTATTGCAGTTGGAACGTCGGCTATGATGAAATTCCAAGTGAAGCTGCTTTGAAGGTCTAAATCAAGTGTTTTAACTATATTACCGTATGTCCTGATCATGGTTTGGTTGGCTGCAAACAATAGGAAATTGCTTGGCTTGATCTTCTGTTTTACCAGTGAGCAAGGTAAAACAGAGACTACTGACCCAGAGTCTATGAGGTAACGAATTCCTGATTTCTTATCGCGAATGTATAGTCGGTGATCTAATAGTTGGATTGGTATATTTTGAATTTCGCTGGTGATGTCGTTGCTGTCGTCAACCAGCGTATTTGACGACAGTCGTGTTAGTTTAAAGTCTGGTTGAACGAGCAAGGGTTCCTGCACTTTCTGGCGTTGGTACCAAAACGTTGATGATAGTAGCATAATTCAGAGTTCGACTCTGTCATACCTTGGATGTTTCCAGAACTACGCAATGTGCCAGACGATCGGTTCGATGATGGTTTCTTTAAGCGCTTAACTTCGTCTTGTAAAGAACTTAATTGTTGTGACAAGGAACGTATAGAATTAGCCACATCTTTGAGGGTTCCACCCTGCTCGAGGGCGTTTACAGAGTTGTCCATAGGCGGAGCACTGTCAGATGCGATCGAAAATGTTGAAGTTGGTGTCATTGTCGCCTCGAGCATTTTGTCAGCCACTTTCGCCGAATAGACTGTGGCATTTCTGCGAGAAAAAGTGTGTGAATAATATTTTCGTTACCAGGCTCCGGTGCAAGACGTCGCATGTGTGTTAAAATCTCGGATGGCTTAAGACCTGCAGTCTCGCCTCCACGCAGAAGGCGATTGAGCTTTGATTGGGGCGTCTCAGAAAATTTGTCTAACAGCCGCGTCTTGAGAGCTTGGTATTTGTTGGTCAACGGCGGACGTGTTACCAAATCCTCTACAGACAGAATAACATCTTCATCTAAATTGACTGTTATCAAATCAAACATATCCGCATCATCGGTAATGTTATGCAGCCGGAATGAGCGCTCGACTTGTGCAAACCAAAGCTGGGGATTATTGCGTGCGAAATTCGGTAACTTTATCGAGACACGCTGAGTGGGAACATGTAATGCCGGTTGCTGTTGCTGGATCTGAGAAGAATTTGTTCGCAAATTCTCCAGTTGCTGTTGAAGCTCCCGAATTTGGGCAGTGAAATCGACGTTTCCTCCTTCATCCATTGCGTCGTCGTTAGCGCTCTCGTTGTCAGTAAAAATAAGTCTTCTCGGAACCAGCGATCGCAAATTGTAGCGCGACTCTGGCATTAATCGTGTTTAATGTCTTTAAGAAGTTCTGGATGGCGTTGGTACGGAAGCCAATTGATGTTCAAGCGTCGGGGTCACCACTTTGGCACATTAAAAATGCCAATGTTGTTTGCGTATGAATGAAAACTTTATTCTTATTGTAAAACGAAATAATAGCGTGGACGGTAAATTCTTCGGCTGTCGAACGAGTGAGAGTTAGCGATGGTCTTTCTATAACCTACTGCTAACTCGTTAGTTTTCCGATAGCTTAGTTTTGCAAATGTTCGCTAGAGGGATAAGATGGAGCGCCACAGACGCATGAATATATTCATCACTCTCCCACTCCCTTTATCTGAGTAACGGGTATCTTATAGTCGAAGTTCTTGACAATAGCGTTATCTCTTGTTTTACATAACTATATAAAAATACGGTCCACTACATCTCCATTCATTTTCAAGCTAATTGTTTCAATTGTGATAAATTCTCTCAAACATATTTTGCATTTCAAAGCTATTCCGCTATTCGTAATAAGCCTCCAGAACTCCCGCAAATGGTGCCTTCCAATATTCAGCTGTTAGCTATACACATTCATACATATATACAGCTACGTACTCTGTGTGCAACAATACAAAAAATAAAAAAAAAACAAAAATCCGAATTTTAATGTTGTTAAACAATTAATATTTTTTCCTATCCGTGCACCAGTGTGACCATATTTTCCCAATGTTCTACTTTTTTGTCCGTACACTTTAATATATATTTTCGAATTTATTTCGAAAACTAAAATAAATTTTCACACATACACTTAACACTTAACAATTAACCCAGTGTGACCGTATATGCTTACGGACTTTTAATTGGTTCCTAAATTCCAAGAAATTCCCCGGTTTCAAGATTATTAACCCTGATCTTTAAAATTGTTTCCGTGTAAACCATTTCGCCATAAATTTTAAATTTCTGTTGCAAATGACATCGCATGCAAAATCCGATCTAAATAAATTTATTGCCACAGTTGACTGTCTAAGGGCCGTTTTCTCGTCCGTTTGTTAAATTTAAAGTAGGATTAAAACAATGATTTCCCATACAATTTCAAGGTACACACACACGCACGAAATATTTATCTAAACTAATATAAGTGTTCCAATAAAAAATGGGTCAGTGGTAAATTCCTACCAGAGCGGATTGACATAAAAATCTAGAAAAATCAACATAATTCTGAAATAATTGGGAGACGTGTGTGAGGTACAAATTAAAACAATAAACGATCCCAAAGTGCCCCAAAATTCGATTCGTTTTTTTTTTAATTCTTTCTTTTGCCATTTCTCTGTTATAAATGTTGTTAAAATGGTTTAAAAAAATTATGATCATAATCTTATGGCATAGCCGCAACTAACTGTATTTAAATTTTTTGGAAATTCAGCCTCCTTAACCAAGAACCCAATATTTTCCAATTTTGTTGTGCGTGACGTCACGGCCTCCACATATGTATGTATATATGTTCTGCTTACGCAATTTGCAATAAGTCGTAAATGTGTGTATGTAGCATTTTAAGTGTGACCGCACAAGGGAAAAAAATGAAAATACCAGTCACAAAAAATTTAAAATGCGCGGTTAAAAAATCGATTATATCGCAAATCTTTTTTTTTGCTTTCAAATGTTGAGTTATCTACAAACTTTGGATTTGTAAAAAACAAAAATAAACAATGATTCGCTCTGCTATGTACACACACACGCACGAAATATGTATATCCAAAAAATCAAGATAATACTGATATCCTTTTGCTAAAAGATTATTTAATTTACATTTCCACAACAGATTTAAGACATTTTGTAACCGATTTTTGTGATTTAAAATTCAAATCGCATTGATAATATTAAAAGAACATTTAATATTCAAACCAATTGATTCTCACGCTCTTTATTACACGTGCCTCATATTGTTTAAACAAATGCAAATGTTTAAACAATTTGATTCACGGCGTCCCCCACCTGTCTTCTAAACTAATATAAGTGTTCCAATAAAAATGGGTCAGTGGTAAATTCCTACCAGAGCGGATTGACATAAAAATCTAGAAAAATCAGCATAATTCTAAAATAATTAGGAGACGTGTGTGAGGTACAAATTAAAACAATAAACGACCCCAAAGTGCCCCAAAATTCGATTCGTTTTTTTTTAAATTCTTTCTTTTGCCATTTTTCTGTTATAAATGTTGTTAAAATGGTTTAAAAAAATTATGATCATAATCTTATGGCATAGTCGCAACTAACTGCATTTAAATTTTTTGGAAATTCAGCCTCCTTAACCAAGTCCCCAATATTTTCCAATTTTGTTATGCGTGACGTCACGGCCTCCACATATGTATGTATGTATGTTCTGCTGGCGCACTTTGCATTAAGTCGTAAATGTGTGTATGTAGCATTTTAAGTGTGACCGCGCAGGGGAAAAAATGAAAATACCAGTCACAAACAATTTAAAATGCGCGGTTAAAAAATCGATTATATCGCAAATCTTTTCTATTGTTTTCAAATGTTGAGTTATCTACAAACTTTGGATTTGTAAAAATCTAAAATAAACAATGATTCGCTCTGCTTTGTACACACACACGCAGGAAATATGTATATCCAAAAAATCAAGATAATACTGATATCCTTTTGCTAAAAGAATATTTAATTTACATTTCCACAACAGATTTAAGACATTTTGTAACCGATTTTTGTGATTTAAAATTCAAATCGCATTAATAATATTAAAAGAACATTAAATATTCAAACCAATTGATTCTCACGCTCTTTATTACACGTGCCTCATATTGTTTAAACAAATGCAAATATTTAAACAATTTGATTCACGGCGTCCCCCACCTGTCTTTATTAATATAAAGCTAAAGGTTTGGAAATATATGTAGCTATTCTACATACATACATACATATTTTCTATCTTAATTTCAGCGGGCGAAGCTGCGGCCCACCTTGCTAGTACCCTGCAAGCAAAGAGGCGATATTTCTATCGCCTATCGTCCAGAAGTCACTTCTTAGTAACTTCTGGAAGATAGAAACACGACAGAACACATTTTACAAAAACAAAATATACATCTATCGCGAAGAAGTCACTTTTTAGTCCCTTCTGGAGGATAGAAATACGATAGAACACATTTTACAAAAACAAAAAGGGTCACGATCGTGGAGAAGTAACTTCTAAGACACTTCTAGGCGATAGAAATGCGATAGAACACATTTTACAAAAATAGAAAGGGTCGCGATCGTGGCGAAGTAACTTCTAAGGCACTTCTGGACGATAGAAGGACGATAGAACACATTTGACTACCTAAAAAGGGTTGCGATTGTGAAGAAGTACAGTCCGCTCCTGGCTCTCTCTTTATACCTGAAAACTACCCTTTTTTCTCTTTGACCTACGCACTTTGTATTTCGAATTCAAGCGTCAGTTCGTTTCGAGATTTCTTTGTGATCAGTGCGATTTATTCTCAATTTCTGTGTTTGTGATGAAATGCGGAGTGAACCTGTTATTTTTTTAATATTACATACCGCTTACGGTTGAAAATTAAATACTTCAATATTTATTTACATCAAAAATAAAAGTTGTTAAAGAAAACGATGTTTAAAGGAAACTCTGGGCAAACCGAAAACTTAACTATAGGCCACTTATTTGATTATAAAAGGTAAATAATTTCTCCGATTTTTATGACATAATATTTATTATTTTTTTGTTGTTTTAGAAATTTTCATAGACCACGGAACTGGAATTAAATTAAATATTACAACACCATTTCCTACAAGCTTATGGACAGTGTTCACAACAAATGTGTTGAAAGAATAAAAATGAAAAATGAGTACAAAAAACATATTTTCCTTTTAACCATTTTGCAATTGGGAAAGGGTCTTCTAGGTATCTTCAACAGGTGTCTTCTGAGTAACTACCAGAAGTGACTTCCGCGATATCGCATTCGGATCGCCGAAGTCACCCCCTTCGGGAAGAAATGTTCCACTACGGCGGCACTTCTAGAAGCGTCGCCAAAGTCACTTCTAGAAGTGTCGCCGAAGTCACTTCTAGAAGTGACTTCCGCGACACTTCTGGAAATCACTCAGAAGTGACTTCGGGAAGTGTCGCCGTAGTGGAACATTTCTTCCCGACGGGGGTGATTTCGGCGATCCGAATGCGATATCGCGGACGATCGTTTTCATCTTCTAGACGTCACTAAATAGTGACTTCCGCGATAGAAAATGCTTGCAGGGAAGATTCTCTAAAACTCAAATTCATGATAATACTGATATCCTTTTGCAAAAAGAATATTTTATTTACATTTCCACAACAGATTTAAGACATTTTATAACCGATTTTTGTGATTTAAAATTCAAAACGCATTGATAATATTAAAAAAAACTATATATTCAAGTCAAATGTTTCTCTGGCCCTTTCGTACACATGCCTCATATTGTTTAAACAAATGGAAATGTTAAAAAATTTCATTCACGTCGTCTTCTCCCACCTGTCGTCCTGTCTTCTATACTAATATAATTGCATGCATAAAAAACGCTCAGTATCAAAATTTACCCAGAACGGATTGACATAAAAATCTAAAAAAATTCAAATTAATTTGGAAATAATTAGGGGCCGCGTGTAGGCTACAAATTAAATCAATAAACGACCCCAAAGTGCCCCAAAATTCAATTTGTTTTTTATGTTTTCATTTGCTATTTCTCTGCTATAAATTCGGTCAAAATGTTTGAAAAATGTGCTGTTCATAATCTTATGGCATAGCCGCAAATAACAGCATTTAAACGTTTTTTGAAATTCAGCCTCTTTTTCTCCAAGTCCCCGTATTTTTTCCTATTCCGCTTTGTCGTGTGTAACGTCACGGCTTCCAAATGTGTTGCTGTCTCACTCTGCATTAAGTTCTAAAGCTAAGTGTGACCACGCAAAAGGCGGTAAAAAAAGCCATATACCGATAATCTTTTCTATTCCGCCATTCTTTTAGCTAAACGTTAAATTTTAAATTATCGCTGGAGCTATTCAAATCCCTTTAAGCTGATTTTAAGAAAATTCGTATGTATTTATGTACATTTAAATTCTGAGTCGGTACTTTAAAAAATTAAATGCTGCTCCGATCAGCTTTAAATTTTGGTAACGGTTTTACACTCTAAGTTTTCTTTAAAATTGTTTTTATTTTTAAAATCCAAATTTCGATAATGTTGAGTTATTGACGAACTTTGGAGTTGTAAAAAAACAAAAACACACACGCACGAAATATGTATATCCAAAAATTGCGTATTTTACACACACATCCATTTTTTGTTGTGTTGTTGATTTATTTTTACCACTGCAAGCATTTTCTGTCGCGGAAGTCACTATTTAGTGACGTCTGGAAGATGAAAACGATCGTCCGCGATATCGCATTCGGATCGCCGAAGTCACCCCCGTCGGCAAGAAATGTTCCAATACGGCGACACTTCCCGAAGTTACTTCTGAGTGACTTCCAGAAGTGTCACGGAAGTCACTTCTAGAAGTGACTTCGGCGACACTTCTAGAAGAGACTTTGGCGACGCTTCTAGAAGTGCCGTCGAAGTGGAACATTTCTTCCCGACGGGGGTGACTTCGGCGATCCGAATGCGATATCGCGGAAGTCACTTCTGGAAGTTACTTCCGCGACACTTCTGGAAGACACTTGTAGAAGATACCTAGAAGACCCTTTCCCAATTGCAAAATGGTTAAAAGGAAAATATGTTTTTTGTACTAATTATACCCGTTACTCGTAGAGTAAAAGGGTATATTGTATTCGTGCAAAAGTATGTAACAGGTAGAAGGAAGCTTTTCCGACCCTATAAAGTATATATATTCTTGATCAGGGTCACTAGCCGAGTCGATATAGCCATGTCCGTCTGTCCGTCTGTCCGTCTGTCCGTCTGTCCGTCTGTCTGTCTGTCTGTATGAACGCTGAGATCTCGGAAACTATAAAAGCTAGAGTATTGGTATTTGGCATGAAGATTCTTGGAGTTCCTACGCAGCGCAAGTTTGTTTCCAGAAGGTGCCACGCCCCCTCTAACGCCCACAATAGCTATGATACGATTTTAAAAATGTAAATATTTCGGAAAAGTAAAAATGCAGTTTTGTTGTGCTTATCAATACCTATCGAAATGTAGAAGAAATTTTTTTAATCGGACCATTCGTTAAAAAGTTATAACTGATCAAAGTTTATATATCCATCTCCCTCGCACTCCCTTTAGCCGAGTGACGGGTATTAGATAGTCGTGACACCAACCCGACTATAGCGTTCTCTTTTGTTTTTCATGTTTATTCTTTCAACACATTTGTTGAAATATATAATTAGGAAAGCATTGCGGCATGTGAACACTGTCCATAAACTTGTAGGAAATGGTGTTGTATTATTTAATTTAATTCCAGTTCCGCGGTCTATGAAAATTTCTAAAACAACAAAAAAATAATAAATATTATGTCATAAAAATCGGAGAAAGTATTTACCTTAAATAATCAAATAAGTGGCGTATAGTTAAGTTTTCGGTTTGCCCAGAGTTTCCTTTAAACATCGTTTTCTCCAACCACTTTTATTTTTTATGTTAATAAATATTGAAGTTTTTTAATTTTCAACCGTGTAATCAAAAACACAGAAATTCAGAATAATTCGCACTGATCACAAAGAAATCTCATAACAAACTGACGCTTGAATTCAAAACAAAAAAGTGCGTAGGTCACAGAAAAAAAAGGGTAGTTTTCAGGTATACGATTCACGATCGCAACCCTTTTTAGGTAGTCAAATATGTTTTATCGTCCTTCAATCGTCCAGAAGTGCCTTAGAAGTTACTTCGCCACGTTCACGACCCTTTTTGTTTTTGTAAAATGTGTTTTATCGTGTTTCTATCGCCTAGAAGTGTCTTAGAAGAAGTGCGAGGGATATTTAAACTTTGATCAGCTATAACTTTTTAACGAATGGTCCGATTAAAAAAATTCTTCTACATTTCGATAGGTATTGATACGCACAACAAAACTGCGTTTTTACTTTTCCGAATTGAAATTTTTAAAATCGTATATTAGCTATTGTGGGCGTTAATGGGGGCGTGGCACCTTCTGGAAATAAACTTGCGCTGCGTAGGAACTCCAAGAATCTTCATGCCAAATACCAATTCTCTAGCTTTTATAGTTTCCGAGATCTCAGCGTTCATACAGACAGACAGACGGACAGACGGACATGGCTATATCGACTCGGATAGTGACCCTGATCAAGAATATATATACTTTATATGGTCGGAAATGCTTCCTTCTAGCTGTTACATACTTTTGCACTAATACAATATACCCTTTTACTCTACGAGTAACGGGTATAAAAATATAAGTATAACATATACAACAATGGTGGTTTGGGTTTTGTATGTGAGTGTAAGAGGGGTGTGTTTGTTGGTGAGGATAAAAGTGGTGGCTATTGTGGACCGCGGTCGGGCGGTATGGCCGCTAAGCATTGCTTTACCCGGTCAGCCTACGATCCTACCTCCTCTCTCTTTCCGCCTGCCTGAGTGCCTTCATCACCTCGGCTACATATTCCGCTACCTGCTCCCAGTTTCTTTTGTTGCTCAACATTATCTGGACCAGGTTCTTCGCAGATACTCTCCAGCGTATCGCTTCCTCCAACCTGAGCCTTTGGAACTTTTACCGTATGCACTCGAAGATTACGTGGCTTGCATCCTCTGGTATACCGCTGCCGAAAGCACCCATGGCCGCTTAGAGCCTGTGTCAGGTACCACCTGACCGTGCTTTCTGGATACACATTCCTTAATGTTGGGGATGAGTTTGTGTGTCCATCCTGATGGCTCTCTGCTGTTCTCTCTGTTGTCTGCTCGAAAACAGGACTGCCTCGGTCTTGTGGTCTCCACCGCTCTTATGCTTTCGTCCGCTCTAGACTCGGTATCCGCCAGTTCCTTGGCTACGTCGTCGGCGAACCCGATCATTGTGGTATCCTCTGGGACCTCCAGTCTTAAGACCCCATCGTACATGGTGTTCCAAAGGAGGGGCCCCAGAACGGAGCCGTCACTTCGTACGATGCTGCTCCGCCGCTCGTTTTGTACATAAGCACTTTCTTGCTGAAGCTGCCAATGATGTTGAGCAGGTACCCAGGTACGTTGAAATTCCTGAGAGCCTCCATCGTCCGATCCCCGTTAGCCGAATTAAAGGAGCTGCGAATGTCTTAGCAGTACTTCTTGTCGCCATTCTTCCATCTTGTTCCAGCGATTGCATCGCGGGCTAAGTCGACGACAGTTTTGACTGCATCCACAGTTGACCGGCGCTTTCGGAACCCGAACTGGCGTTGGGATAAGCCGCCGGATGCCTCTAGTGCCGCGTTGAGTCTAGTCGAGATTACTGACTCCAGGACCTTTCCTATGGTGTCTAGAAGGCAAATGGGTTGGTACGACGACGGTTCGCCCGGTGGTTTCCCTCGCTTCGCCAGCAGCAGAAGCTTTTGCCTCTTCCACCTTACCAGGAATTGTCCTTCTCGGAGGCATCTCCGACACTGCTTCCGGGTGGTCGGCCAGGACCAGTTTCAACGCCCTGTTTGCGATCGAGTCCGGGCCTGGGGCTTTCTTAGTTTCGCCGATGTCACCTCCTCTCCCGCAGGAAGGCAATTGTCGACTGCTGCATGCTGCCTTGATGGGTTTCCCTCGGAAAAAGCTAGCGCACTATGTATTCCATAGCTTCGGGCTCCACCGGCGATCTCTTCCTGCCTGTAGGCACTGCCCCATGGGTTGCCTTCCGCTGAATAGCAAAGCTGATGACAGTAGGACCTCTTGGACGCTCTTTTAGAGCCCTTTCTTCTCTTTGAAGTTTTGGTGGCACTCTACGAACCTGTCTGATGCTCTCGATCGTTGCAGCTGCCTCCTTGCGTGTAAGCACGGCCGTCGGATCTCCGCAATATCCTGGTTCCACCAGTACTTTGATGCGTGGTTCTGCCTGTAATGTTTTCGCTGCTGCATCCCTCTGTCGCTTGTGGACTCTAGCTGCAAAGGTGTCGGCTGCTTCGTTAGCGCTGTTGGATTGGGCTCCATTGAAAGCTTGGGCCGCTCTTAAAAACGCAGGTACGTTTAAGGTATCCGTTCTGTATGCCTTACCAATGCGTGGCTGGGCTTCCGTCCTACTTGGCCGAAACCCCAGGCTGCACACTATGGCCTCGTGATCGCTGCCTTTGAAGAACTCGCCAATCCGCCAAAACGCTTGCGGCGTAAGGTTGGGACTCGCAAACGTCATGTCGATCACTGAGCGGGCTCCTGCCCTGTTGAAAGTCTGTTGGGAGCCTTCGTTCAGGAGCACCAAGTCTAGCGAGGCGAAGGCCTCTACCACTATGCGTCCTCTCGCGTTGGTCCACTAACTTCCCCAGTCGACAGCCCACGCGTTAAAATCTCCCGCTACCAGGACGTTGGGCTTCCCTCAGGCTTCCGCGCAAATTTCATTCATTATTTCGCCAAAGGCCGCAAGCGAGAGGATGGGGGCGAGGAGCAGCTGTATATTCAGTACTGACCCGCCTTACTGCGGACAAATCCATTCGCTCGCCACACCTCCCGTATGTTCTGCGCGCTTCTCCCGCATCTCCAAATGGCGGCTTCACCCGATAAGTCCATGGTCCACTCTTCGTCGCCGCCCGCCCGGTTCGCTCAGGATGGTGTAGTCCTAGTCACTATCTAACGCTACACACACTCGTTAGCGATTTTGGATTTTATTTATTTATTTATTTATTTTGCATCGTAGCACTACAAGTAAAGAAACTCTTAACTTAATCAGTTTTTTGATTGGTTTTGAGTTGCTGATCACGCCTAACAAATTAAAAAAAATTTCCGAGGAAGCGTTCCGAAGATATTCGCGAAAATTTGTACTCGTTGTGATCGGGCCGCAATTAACGGAGGTACAACCTGTTTCACTAAAAAATTCATATTTGCACTCAATTTGCAAATATTTGGACCTAACTTGTTAACAACAAAAGGGCCTTTAGATCTGAAAGCTCAAAATAATGTAAACATTTTTATTTGTATATTTTTAAATTAAATGAAATAGTTTTCATAACAAAAAAACGCCAAAAATATAACTTTTTTTGAACTTTTACAGGTTATACCTCCGTTAATGGTCCGATCACAACGAATAATAGCTTTTCGGAAAGCTGCATCTGTTGCCTTTTAAATAATGTTAGTTACAAGTTTGTTGGTCTAATGGTTTTCGAAAACTGTTAGGTTTTATAAAAAAAATGCCGAAAATCTGGATTTTCGCGAATATCTTCGGAACGCTTCTTTGGAAATTTGTTTTTAATTTGTTCAGCGCGATCAGCAACTCAAAACCAATAAAAAACAAGAAAGGAAGCTAGCTTCGGCCAGCCGAAGCTTATATACCCTTGCAGATCATTCCTATTAATCACTAATTTTCCGATCGTTCCTATGGCAGCTATATGATATAGTCGTCCGATTTTGAAAAAATTTTATTCGAAATTCAGAATTAGATTAAAAATGGCATTTCCAAAAGCAGGAGGTTCTAGGTTCAAAAACACCCAAGATGTAATTTTTTTACATTTTTTTTCCGATTATTCCTATGTGAGCTATATGATATAGTTGTCCGATCCGGCTCGTTCCGACTTATATACTACCTGCAACAGAAAGAAGACTTTTGGGAAAGTTTTAGCCTGATAGCTTCAAAACTGAGAGACTAGTTTGCGTAGAAACAGACGGACAGACGGACGGACAGACGGACATGGCTAGATCGACTCGTCTAGTCATGCTGATCAGGAATATATATACATTATGGGGTCTGAAACGTCTCCTTCACTGCGTTGCAAACTTCTGACTGAAATCATAATACCCTCTGCAAGGGTATAAAAATGGGTCTCTGCGATTATCTCGAACAAAAGTGTAAAGTTGTAAACTAGTGTAATTAGACTTATAGACGAGGATCAGAAAGGGAAGGATAAACGGAAAGTGTGCCCGAATATTCAAAAGTAGGGATTTCTATAATGTTAATTTTTGTATTGTACATAACAGTAGGGATGGCGTATAAACTGATATGTTCAACACGGCCCCTCAAAAATTACATTATTTTAAAAAATACGTTCAAAATATATTAAATTATAATTTATAAATATATATAAACGAATTTGCGACTGGAAATGATGTTCTCACTCTTTCAGCAATTAAATTTAGATCGTGAGCCAATCAAGTTATATGTATAAGATTTGGATAAAAAACTTTTAAATTTTTACCAGCTTTTATCATGGAAGCTGCAGCATCCGTTAACAGTAACAAAACTTTGTTCTCGTTCTCTTGTGGCCACAAAAGTCGAATACTATCATTTAGAAATCGGTATACTGTTGCATGGTTTACTTCTGTTAACTGCTTACACGACAACACAAATGATCGCTTAGACTCATTTTCGCTTAATGCTCCAACGATCAACAATAGATTCAATGACTGTGACTGTGTGACTAGCGCATTAAATTATAAGTATTATACTTGTAGCGTTAGAAAGAAGATATAAATAAATAAATAAATAAATAAATAAATAAATAAATAAATAAATAAATAAATAAATAAATAAATAAATAAATAAATAAATAAATAAATAAATAAATAAATAAATAAATAAATAAATAAATAAATAAATAAATAAATAAATAAATAAATAAATAAATAAATAAATAAATAAATAAATAAATAAATAAATAAATAAATAAATAAATAAATAAATAAATAAATAAATAAATAAATAAATAAATAAATAAATAAATAAATAAATAAATAAATAAATAAATAAATAAATAAATAAATAAATAAATAAATAAATAAATAAATAAATAAATAAATAAATAAATAAATAAATAAATAAATAAATAAATAAATAAATAAATAAATAAATAAATAAATAAATAAATAAATAAATAAATAAATAAATAAATAAATAAATAAATAAATAAATAAATAAAATAAATAAATAAATAAATAAATAAATAAATAAATAAATAAATAAATAAATAAATAAATAAATAAATAAATAAATAAATAAATAAATAAATAAATAAATAAATAAATAAATAAATAAATAAATAAATAAATAAATAAATAAATAAATAAATAAATAAATAAATAAATAAATAAATAAATAAATAAATAAATAAATAAATAAATAAATAAATAAATAAATAAATAAATAAATAAATAAATAAATAAATAAATAAATAAATAAATAAATAAATAAATAAATAAATAAATAAATAAATAAATAAATAAATAAATAAATAAATAAATAAATAAATAAATAAATAAATAAATAAATAAATAAATAAATAAATAAATAAATAAATAAATAAATAAATAAATAAATAAATAAATAAATAAATAAATAAATAAATAAATAAATAAATAAATAAATAAATAAATAAATAAATAAATAAATAAATAAATAAATAAATAAATAAATAAATAAATAAATAAATAAATAAATAAATAAATAAATAAATAAATAAATAAATAAATAAATAAATAAATAAATAAATAAATAAATAAATAAATAAATAAATAAATAAATAAATAAATAAATAAATAAATAAATAAATAAATAAATAAATAAATAAATAAATAAATAAATAAATAAATAAATAAATAAATAAATAAATAAATAAATAAATTCTCAAAGGCCCTAAAAAAAAAAAACAAGTTAAAATTAGTTCCATTTCAGATTTAATTCTCAGAATGGGTTTTCCATCAGAAAAATCTCTACAATTTTGGGATTTTCAACTTTGGCGTCGAATTCCAAAGACATGGGCAATGGTTCACAATGGGGACTATTTTTTACGAATGCCTTGAGGAGATTTCAGCAAAAATAATTAAGGTAAGTCCAATTATATAGGCCACATAATTCGAAATATCGGCAAACATCGGTTTTTTGTATTCTTAGCTATATCGCGGAATCTGTAGGTGATGGAAAAGAATTTTGTATGGGACCTTTACTCAGGAGCACCTGAATTACTCGATGATTGTTGAAAAGACGTGTAATGGAGTTCTATCCGATATTGCTTGAAAAATTCCTTCACTAATTTATTAGCAAATTCTGCACCCTGATCGCATACAATCTTTTTCGGTATACCATACAATGATAAATACGTCTTCAGTTATGCTGAAGGCATCCCTAGCCACAATCGTAAATGCCGACGCAAATTTAGTAAGCTTGTCTATCAACGTCAATATGGTTTTGTTATTTATAAAGTACAAAACAACATAAAGTCGCTAAGTGACGCCTGGAGTAGGCTGGCGGTGCGCTCGCTTCGGCATGTGTTGACCAGCCAATTTTCACGAGCAAGCCGTTTTTGTATGGGAAACCGCTGTGCGTCTACCGAAAAATTCAAATTACGAAAAACCTTTGTCCGATCCCCATATTTTTTTTAACCTTCTTCATGATGAATTAAATTTCATTTTAAGGGGGGGGGGGGGGGGGGGGGGTTGGTAGGGTCTAGAAAAAAAAAATCGACTTTTTTTTAATTTCATTTTTCTTGTAGTAATCTACACATACATTTTAAGATTCTACAACAAAAGTTTTAAGTCAATCGGACAAAAACTTTAGAAGTTATGCTAAAACTAGTACCCTAACCTCTAAGACTTTAGGTACGTAAGTGCATCTTTAAGTGCGTTTTTCTCGAAACCACGTTTTGAAAGTCCGTGACCATCGGCATTTCTAAACGGCTCAATCGATCGTTTTCAAATTTGTCGCATATTTTTCTGCATAAAAAAACCCGCCCCCTGGGAAGCGTTTTTTTTTATTTTTTAACTTTAAGTATTTTTTTTAAGCCCAAAGTCGAATTTTTTAGGTGAAAAACGCATTTTTGACTTTGGAAATGCAAAAAAATTCTTTTAAAAAAAATTTAAAAATCGCGCTTCCCAGGGGGCGGGTTTTTTCTTTTCCTAAGCTAAATGTAAAAGCAGAATGGAAATCCGATAATTTTTGGAGGAGATACAGTGGTCACCGCAAAACGCCTTTTTTTAATAGTGTTCCAGCAATCGCTTTGCCACCGATATATTTGCCGATAGTATCGGCTATAAAAATTAGTGGATGTTATTTAAATGACACTTTATAATATAAAATTGGTTTGAATTAAATCCATCCAACCAGTTTTTATAGAAAAAATCGCAAAGTTACTTGATTTTTTGATGCCATAGACCCTACCCCCCCCTTAAATGGTTTTAAACTCTGTAGCTGGTGAAGAACACTGAAAAAAATACATTGAAAAAAATATTGCAGGGACCGTAATCATTATAAGTTAAATAATAAAAATTTCTTTGTAATGATAAAAATTAATTTTTTATATTTTACGTAAAGCATAATAACACTGTGCAGCATTTTTAATGATTTTTAAATTTACCTCGACGGAGCCTATATTTTTGGATTCGGTACGAATTCCCAATTTAAACTGCGTTTTCCAAAAAGTTCCCCGACGCAAGAATTCTTAGCAAAAGGACCTCAAAGTTCGAAAAATGCTGAAATTGGCCAACTTTCCGGAGCTCTCAAAGGCAAACGGATTCATGGTTTGCTGCGATGTTAAAGTTTTTTAAAAGATACACTCTTTATCTTTCAAACCCCATACTTACAAAAATTTTAGGATTTTTATTAAGGGAGAAACAAATTTTAGAAAACATAGTCAAAAAACGTAAAAGCATACAGCTGCGGTCAAAATAGTAGTAGTGTTGCCGCCCTGTGTTTTTAAAAGTTTGTTGTTGTCACTTTTCTTATCCAATTAGTCTAATAGTACAATTATAATCAATTCAATATTATCAGGAAAAGATAAATTACAACAACAAACCTTTAAAAACACATTGCGGCAACACTACTACTATTTTGACCGCAGCTGTATGCTTTCATGTTTTTTGACTATGTTTTCTAAACTTTGTTTCTCCCTTAATAAAAATCCAAAAATTATTCTAAGTATGGGGTTTGAAAGATAAAGAGTGTAACTTGTAAAAAACTTTAACATCGCAGCAAACCATGAATCCGTTTGCCTCTGAGAGCTCCGGAAAGTTGGCCAATTTCAGCATTTTTCGAACTTTGAGGTCCTTTTGCTAAGAATCCTTGCGTCGGGGAACTTTTTGGAAAACGCAGTTTAACTCGGGAATTCGTAACGAATCCAAAAATATAGCATCCATCGAGGTACATTTTTGATGCTGCATAGTGTAATTATTTTTTAGCAAAAAAAATAGGACTCAAAAATAATGATTACACTGCACAGTGGATCCGCTTGTATGGAAGAGCGGCCATAAATACTAATAATGGCCATAGCGTGCTGAAATTTATAACAAAAATATAAAAAATGTATCTTAACATACTACATAAAAATGGGACATATGGAACGGCTATATCTTATAGCTCCCATAGGAATAATCGGCACAAAATTAAAAAAATATTCGTTTCATGTGAAATTTTTTTTATTTTTGTACATTAAAGTAATAAATTAAGAAAGAATGGAAGATATTTTTCATATTCATAAATATTATCAAATATCTAAAATAAAAATCAACAAACAAAATATTAAAGAAACAAAAATTATAAAGTATCATCTGTAAAGACGTTTTTCCAGCCGGGGTAGGTTCAGGGGGTTTGGCCGAGGTCTCCACAAAAATTTATAAACTTACAGTAGACGATGTGGGTTCAGTAAGCGCATTTATAGGCGTGATCTCGGAGGTAAGAGAGGGTAAGCCACCAGGGTAGTACGACTATGACCTCGGAAGGAGTTCCGTGTCAATTATCGCCTCTAGTGAGAGGCCCGAGCGTTCGGACAGATCCAGAACCTATAGAACTAATAACGACAGTGTTCGGGTGATCCCAAGAACTATGTCGGGCGAGGGTACAGACGTATACAAGTAAGCACTACCGAGGTCGATGGTGAAATTCGGGCGGACCCAGAACTTCAGGATTATCTACGGGAAATCCGGGCAGGCCTCGGAATACCTAGGGTCTTACTACCAAATTAATGTGGACAGGCTAGAGTCTTCGACGTTGATTGTAAAATCTGGACGGATCCTAGATTTTAAATTTAACTACGGAAATCCGGGCGAGCCCCAGGATATTTACGGGTTTATAGGTTACTGGTTCAGGCGGTCAATGCTGATTACAAAATCCGGTCGGACCCAAGATTCTTATAATCAACTACGGGTGTGGTCTAGGGTATCAATATTACTTATAAAATTCGGGCGAACCCAGAATTCTATAACGAACTACTGTTTAAAGTCGGGCAACCCCAGAACTTCTAACTACTATTTAAAGCCGGGCAAACCCAGAACTTCTAATTAACTACTATTTAAAGTCGGGCAAACCCAGAACTTCTAATTAACTACGATTTAAAGTCGGGCAAACCCAGAACTTCTAATTAACTACGATTTAAAGTCGGGCAAACCCAGAACTTCTAGTTAACTACAATAATTAATACAGGACAAGTTAGGTTATAAGGTTGGGGTTATAGGTCATACGCAGACCCACTGTTAACTCAAGATTATTAGTTTATTTATTGATTCGACCGCCGGAATTAGGTTACGGATTATTGTTGGTTATTTTCTACGCTTGTTTAACGGGGTTCCTATTAGCCGATATTACTCCGATTTAAATAAAAGAAACGCACACGTCACTCAATTTTTATATTAATTAGTTCCACTTTTATTCACTTTGTTCTTCCGTTTCTTGTTTGTTTTTTTTTCTCTTGATTTTAACAATTGCTCTTTCTCGAGACTTTCTTTGCTGCACCAGACACTAACTAGTGGTAGACTGTACCACGTGCTTACCCTACAGCCGCGTACTTCAGCTTAATACTCTCTATTATGTTCCTCCACGACGATCCGCTCTGTTTCAGTACTCGCACTCGACTGCTTCCCGGCGTTTTTCCCTCTGCCTTCGATCCTCGCAGCCGCGGCTTTTTTGTAATTCACCACATCACGGCGCGTGCCTACGCGCTGTCGCTGAGGTGAGCTTTTGTCGCTAGACTCTCTGATCGCGCGTTCACTCGCTCGCACTCCGTCGCGAGCTTTCTCATTGGTCTACGTGGCTTATTGTTGTCTCTCGCTCTGTCTGGCGTCGGCTGCGCAGTCGACGTCGTATGCTTTGTCGCTCTGCCTTTTCGTTCGTTTGCCGCTTCTCGTTCTGCCGAGCGTCGACTGTACCGTCGCCGCTTTGAGTTTTGTCTCTCTGCCTCGCGACTGCACCTTTCCCTATTCCCTATTTCCTTGTTCGCTCCCCTACTATATATTTATAGACTAAGGCATATGGGTTTTCTTAGGGCTATGATTAATATATTTAAAACAAAACATGGCTTCAGGGGTTTCTCTTAAACTAATGAGATAGTTGATGACAAAACTCCCTCGCCTACTCCATGGGCTTGGGGTTGTCGATAACACAGCAATAACAAGTAAATACAAAAATAATAATAATAATGAATTCCGTCCCTCCCCCCTCCGTGGGGTTTTGGGCGCTTATGTGGCGGCGTCGGAATCGTCGTCACACCCTCCCCTTACTCGACAGGCCGAAGGGTTACGGTGAGCGTCATCTGACCCTTGGCGTCGACGTTCCTGGTCACTCGGTAGGTACCGCCGTCGCATGTCCGGGAAAGCGAAGGTCCCCGTGGTGTGAAGCTCGCCAACTCCCCTACAAGGTTCCGGGGGAGCATACGACCGGGCGTGTAGACCCTCCAGGCCTCAGGAGCTTCCACTAACGTGGTTGGTGGGGCATCGACTCCTGCCTGCTCCAGTGACTCGATGTCGTCGAGCAAATCGTCCAGGCTATAACCCAGGTTGGTGTCGTCGAACTCCCCTAGCAGGTTTAGACTGAGTTCGTCGTCGTCCTCTGTCGTCGCTTCGGGCTGGGCATCTTCCTCTTGCGGTGGCCGCGCTTCTGTTTCCTGCGATGGTCGGGTTTCCTTTTCCTGAGGGGACCGGGCTCCTGTCGGTTCGGTCGTCGAGGTTCGGGGCGTTCGTCGACGTAGGCTCAGCGATGGGAACTGGCTGTCCTGGTCCACTTCCCAGTCGTCTGCCGGAGACTCTACGTACCTACGACGGAGGATGGCTTGACTGTCGGTCAGGTCCTCGTCTTCCTCGGATGTTACCGATTCCCAAGTGCAATATTTTTGCCGGCGCCTGTGGTTACGGTGGTTGTCTCGGTGTTTTTCTTCCGTTACTTCCCGGTCCTGCTGTCCTTCGTCGTCCGTCATAGCTTCGGGGGGTGGGGCCGTTTCCGCTTGTGGCTCTTGGGCCACCGGTTCGTGGCGCCCGTCGTCGTCGTTATGACCTGTGTCCTGCGCTCTCCATGCCGGACGCTCGGCCAAGGGGGGTGCGAAAGCCCGTCGGCAGTAGGCCTCGAATCGGTGGGCCGGTTCCTGTCCTGGTGGCGGAATAATGTCCATGGTGACTTGCCGTACTTGGGTGACGCGGTAGCCTCCGGGAATCGCTGCGCAGTGGTAGTCCTCTTTCTCCCTTATGAAGCTGGCCGTCCACACTCCGTCTTCGTCGTCTTCTTCGTCCGTTTCCTCTTCGCCTTGCCATCGGTCCAAGGTTGCCTCCGCTCGGTGTTGATAGATACCCCGTCCTGTCCTGGGGTCGCGTGGGCGTCCTTGCGGTGGGGCCCAATCTTCTCGCCAGGGCTCGTAGGTCTCCCTAGGTGTGGCTCTAGAGTGTGGGTGTCGCCGATCGGCCTCGGGGGCGGGGGGACTAGCATATGCCGTGCCTGGGGAGAACCTTACCGACTGGTCTGATTGTGGTGAGGCATACCCGAACGATTCATACCAGGGTGAGGCATCCCCGCCGGGCTCGTCGATCGAACCTTCGGCCTCCGAATCGGTTTGCTCTTCGCTGCCGTTGCTATCCGCCGTGGTGAGGTCAATCGCTTCCGGGGTGGACATGGACCTGTCGTCGTCATTGTCATCGAGCCGTTCCTCTGTGGAGTCCGAATCGCCTCTATTCTTCTCGTCTTCCATCGTACCTTTGAAGGGAAAGATAACTTATCTTACGGAAACGGTTCTAAATCTTTGACTTCCCTACCTACTGGTGCAGCTTACAATAGACGTCTTATATTTAGTTACAATTGTTATATATTTAAATGGAAGTTATATCTATAATATAGTAATGTAGTAATATACCTTACGAAACTTATTCGGCCGTGGGCGTTCCCTCGTCACGGAATTCTCGCAGCTCTGCGATGTTGGCCACTCGTCTCTTGCGTTCTCCGGGCTTCTGGATTCGGACGATGTTCGGCGATATGAATTTGACTACCCGGAATGGGCCGTCGTACTTCGGCGCCAACTTGGCTGCGAAGCCGTCAGCTCCCTTTGACAGATGGTGCTGTTTGACCAGCACGAGTGAGCCCAAGTTGGGACGCCATTCCCGTCTCCTCAGGTTATAGTGACGCATCTGGTCGGCGCTGGCTCGTTCTGCATTGACTCTGACGACCTCGAATACTTCTTTCATCCTGGCTGCCTTATGTGCGAAGTCCTCGGGCGGGTTCCCGTTCCCTTTCGTCTTTTCTTCGTACAAGGCCTTGGGCATCCTCGGTTCGCGACCATGCATCAAGAACGTAGGACTGTAGTTGGTAGTGTCTGAAATGCTCGAGTTCACTGCTAAGGTCATCTCAGGTAAAAGGTTGTCCCAACCAGACTGTTCGCCTTCGATGAACTGGGCGATCATCGTCTTGACGGTGCGATTCGCCCGCTCCGTTGGATTCTCGTGTGGTGAGTATGGTGCCGTGTACTGTAACTCGCACCCGAGTTCTTGTATGTATTCCCTGAATGTGCGGCTCGTAAACTGTGCTCCGTTGTCGCACACGAATACTCGGGGGACTCCAAAATGTCCGAGAATACGTTCACGGAATGCCTTGAGCAGAGTCGCCGTGGTTGCCTTCCGGAGAGGTACAAGCTCGACCCATTTGGAGAATGCGTCGAAGAATACCAACAGCATGGTGTTACCTGTCTTTGATTTTGGCAGAGGTCCCACGAAGTCGGCACACCAGACAGAGCAGGGTTCTTCTATACGCCGGGTCAGCATGTGACCTGCCGGCTTTTGCTGGTTGACCTTGAACTTTTGACATGTTAGGCAGCTTTGTACATACCTCTTGACGTCGCGGTACATTCCGGGCCAATAATATTTCGAGGCGACACGTAAGATCGTCTTTCGTATTCCGAAGTGGCCAGCTGTCGGGGCGTCGTGGCACTCCTCCAATACTCGTCTCCGGTGACTACGTGGTACGCATAGTTTCCACGGTACAAAATCCGCGTCGTCTGGTCGAGTCCCAAGACGGCGATAAATTTGTCCATCCTCATAAGCGAAGTCGGGAAACTCCTCTGGATTTGCCAAGATCTGTTCTCGTTTTTGTACCCACCATTTACATCCTTCTTCGTCTTCTTCCGTCCGTTGGAGTACGGCCAGGGGTTGGCGGGACAGGGTGTCCGCGACGACGTTCTGGCATCCTTTCCTATAGGTCACCGAGTATCGGAATTGCTGTAACTCGAGGGCCCATCGGGCTATTCGGCCAGATGGACTTTCGATTGAATTCAACCACTTCAACGCAAGGTGATCTGTGATAATTGTGAATTCATATCCCTCGAGGTAACAGCGCCACTTCCGTATAGCCCACACGACTGCTAAACATTCTTTCTCGGTCGTGGTGTAGTTTTCTTCGGCTTTCTCTAGTCTACGACTGATGTAGGCGATAACTCTTTCAGTCCCTTCTGTCTCTTGAGTTAATACCGCGCCTAATCCAACGTCGCTTGCGTCTGTCTGGACTGTGAATCTGTGGTCGAAGTTTGGACAAGCTAAAGTGGGGGCACTCGTAAGCCGGTCCTTTAGTTCGTCGAAGGCGAACTGTTCTTCTGCGTCCCAGTGCCACTTAGTACTCTTGCGTAGTAGCTTCGTCATCGGGTGTACGATCGTCGCGAAATTGGGTACAAATCTCCGGTACCACGAGGCCATCCCCAGACACCGCCTAAGTTCTTTCAAGGATGTGGGTGGTTGTAGCTCTTTTACCGCTGCTACCTTGTCGGGATCTGTGTGAATACCAGCTTCACTTACCATGTGTCCTAGATACTTGAGTTTCCTTTTGAAGAACGAGCATTTTTCCTTGTTAATCCGTAGGTTAGCCACTCTGAGTCTTCGGAATACCTCTTGGAGGTTCCGTGCGTGCTCTGCTAAGTCTCTCCCGATTACCACTATATCATCCAGATAAGCAAACGCAAACGGATCTAGTTCGGGCCCGATGACGCTATCGAGGGCGCGTTGGAACGTAGCTGCTGCAGAATGTAGTCCAAATGGCATGACGCGCCATTGGAAAAGACCTCGCCCGGGGACTGTAAAGGCCGTATATTGTTTGCTATCCGGTGCCATGGGTATCTGCCAATAACCACTTTTCAGGTCTAGTGTCGACAGGACTCGGGCCTGGCTAAGTCGTTCGAGGATATAATTGATCCGTGGCGTCGGGTACGCGTCTGGAATCGACCTGGCGTTTAGTTGTCGGAAATCGACACACATACGCCACTCGTCGTTCTTTTTGCGTACAAGGACAATGGGTGCGCTATACGGACTTTTAGACGGTTCTATCTGTCCTGCGGCTAATAATTCGTTCACCTGTTCGTCGATGACGCGTTGCATCGCGGGGTTCTTCGGATAGTACCGTTGTTTCACTGGTCGTTCGTCTCGCATCGTGATAGTATGCTGCGCGATGTGTGACACGCCTGACATCCCTTCGAAACCACCGAGTTCTTGTTCAAGGAACCGGTCGATATATTCCTGATCGGCGGGAGGCCAGTCTTCCTCTTGCTGGAGGTGTACGCTACTTCCTGCTAATTTTTCCCGCCTTTCTTGATCATTTCCCAGCTCGGTCCTTGTGTCGCTTGCGGCTCTCTCGGTTGTCCTTTCTGTCTCTAGCCCTCGTAGACTGGCCATGATCGGTTGACTTTCTGCTTGGGGTCTCGGGATTGGTATAGTCTCCCGAAGGTTGAGGCGTGCTCGTCCGCACCGTATGGTAGTACCGATTGCACAGAGGAAGTCGAGTCCTAGTATGACTTTATCTAACATCGAGTTCATAACTAACAGCGCTATCTCTACTGTCTGCCCTCCGAAATGTAGATTGGCGACTACCATCCCTGTGATACTGACGCTGGTCCCGTCCGCCAGTCGTATGCCAGTGCATACCTCTCTAACCGTTACTGACGCTTCTAGCTGTCCAAGGAGCGTCTCATTAATAAAACTCCTTGTAGCTCCACTGTCAACCGTGGCCAAGACCGGGATGTCTGCGATCTTTATTTGCGCCACGATCTTCCCGTCTTCTACGCGCAAGGGCGCACCTATTCTCGGGTCTCTGTTACTCTCGTCCCCAACTGTTCCCGGGCCGGTCGGGGGCGCTGGTCGTTTCCCGACCCCGGGCGTCTGCAACAATCGATCGTTCTAACCCCCTCCCGCCTACAATCCCAACACACTAGCCGTCGGGGGTTCTGGCAATCTCTCGCGAAGTGACCTTCTACGCCGCAGTTGAAGCATATTCGTCCTTCTGCCGACGTTAATTCTTGGTTCATCATTCTGTTTGAGATTTCTCCCCTCGTCGAGGCCAGTGGTTGGGCTTGTGGGGGAGTTTGAGGGTTGTTACGGAAGGGATTGCGCGCTTGGGTGGGGTTCAAGGGCGCGTGTGACTGTAGGGTTTCTCGGACACCTCCAAGTGATCGGCCGGGGTTTCGGTATGACGGGTCTCTAGCTTGTGATCGCATACGGTCGCGATACTGGATACTTTCAAACTCGACTGCCAATTGTGAAAGTTGGCTCAGTGTCTCAAAGTCACTTCGTTTAACATACATCTGATACGCAGGGAGAGAATTCTCGTAAATCCTGTCTAGTTCTTGAGCTTGATCGTAACCGGCGTGGCGCATCAGGGTGCGTATCTCGATTACGTAATCTTTGAAGCCTTCTCCCTCTCGTTGGTATCGGGCCCGTATGTCGTCTTCCAAACGGCGGAAGTAATGCGGCGGTAAAAAGAAGTCTAAGAACTCCCGACGGAATACTGTCCACGTGGCCCCCTGTAATTGGCTCGTCCTAAACCACCGGGAAGCCCTATCTGTGAGCGTTTCTGTCATCACCCTGGGCAACTGAGAAAAAGGGAGAGCGTACGATGTAGCCCTCTCTTCTAGTTCTTCTAGAAACGCCAAGGGGTCGGTGTGGCCGTTAAATTTGAGTCCCCATTTCCGAACTTGTTCGGCTACGGCAACGTGTACCGTAGCCCGCCCGTACATGCTTCCGTGGGCCGTTTCACCCGCTTGGTTCTGGTCATGGCCATGGTAACGGTCTGCGCCCTTCTCTGCGGCCTGGGCCCGTTCATTGTCGACGGGGCTCCCACCCCTGGGGGTAAAAAATCCAGGAACGTGTAGCTGGACTGACCTGTGGTCGGGGTCGGTTCCATCCGACCGTTGGGTGCCAGAAGTGGAACCCCCGGTCGTAAAGCTAACTTCTAATTCGACCAATCGGGCCTTTTGATTTAGAGAGAGCTCACCTGCTTTAATCACCTCGGCAAACCGTTTTCTCATCTCGTCTACTTTTCCTGTGCCGTCGAATCCAAATTCCAAGGCAAAATTAATAAGTTCGTCCTTCCTTAGTGAATAAATCCAGCGTGTTCCTAGCCGGCCGTCCGTCGGACCCGAAGCAACCTTCTTCTCCTCCGATTCGTGGTCTGCCATCGTAGTGTTTTCGGTGTCCTCTTCAGATTTTGTTATTATAGGTTCTTGTTTTACTTCTTCGTCGATTGTATTTTCACTCTCTACCTATCTTTGATCAGCCTCGCACTTTGCGGGGCTTTAGTCCGCCTGATATTTTTACTCCGATCGTTCGTGATCAGACCCACGAAAGTCCCTGTTCGGGCGCCATTGTAAAGACGTTTTTCCAGCCGGGGTAGGTTCAGGGGGTTTGGCCGAGGTCTCCACAAAAATTTATAAACTTACAGTAGACGATGTGGGTTCAGTAAGCGCATTTATAGGCGTGATCTCGGAGGTAAGAGAGGGTAAGCCACCAGGGTAGTACGACTATGACCTCGGAAGGAGTTCCGTGTCAATTATCGCCTCTAGTGAGAGGCCCGAGCGTTCGGACAGATCCAGAACCTATAGAACTAATAACGACAGTGTTCGGGTGATCCCAAGAACTATGTCGGGCGAGGGTACAGACGTATACAAGTAAGCACTACCGAGGTCGATGGTGAAATTCGGGCGGACCCAGAACTTCAGGATTATCTACGGGAAATCCGGGCAGGCCTCGGAATACCTAGGGTCTTACTACCAAATTAATGTGGACAGGCTAGAGTCTTCGACGTTGATTGTAAAATCTGGACGGATCCTAGATTTTAAATTTAACTACGGAAATCCGGGCGAGCCCCAGGATATTTACGGGTTTATAGGTTACTGGTTCAGGCGGTCAATGCTGATTACAAAATCCGGTCGGACCCAAGATTCTTATAATCAACTACGGGTGTGGTCTAGGGTATCAATATTACTTATAAAATTCGGGCGAACCCAGAATTCTATAACGAACTACTGTTTAAAGTCGGGCAACCCCAGAACTTCTAACTACTATTTAAAGCCGGGCAAACCCAGAACTTCTAATTAACTACTATTTAAAGTCGGGCAAACCCAGAACTTCTAATTAACTACGATTTAAAGTCGGGCAAACCCAGAACTTCTAATTAACTACGATTTAAAGTCGGGCAAACCCAGAACTTCTAGTTAACTACAATAATTAATACAGGACAAGTTAGGTTATAAGGTTAGGGTTATAGGTCATACGCAGACCCACTATTAACGCAAGATTATTAGTTTATTTATTGATTCGACCGCCGGAATTAGGTTACGGATTATTGTTGGTTATTTTCTACGCTTGGTTTAACGGGGTTCCTATTAGCCGATATT
>JBAMCJ010005636.1:0-22136 GCA_037075205.1 Drosophila prostipennis | reverse complement strand
TGGGAACCTGCGTAAGCTGAGCGGGACTCGAATCTACCACGGGATTCGTAAACTGACCTCGACGCGAGGTGGATCGCGTCGTATGTTGAATTCAAGTATTAGTGAAAAAGAAACTATGAAAGCGTGCAGTCAGCGACTGAGTAATTAAAGATTAAACAACTGAAATTGTGTGTGTTTTACTCGGCTGTTACATTGGCGACGAGGATTAAAAACTATTAAGGAACTACTAACGGAAAGAACAAGAAAATTAAATAAGTATTATATAAATTAAAAACCACGGCTGCCGAAGGCGCAGGTAAAGAAAAAAAAATCACATGCAAATGCGTGAGCGGTCAGCACACACACGCACATACATTGGTAAAACATACATGTTAGGTGCATACATTGTACACGTACAAAAGTGTGTGGGAAAATATATATGTACAGTGTACATTGTACACGTGTAGATCAAAATATGGATATGCGTGTGTGAATATATAAGCTTGGCATGCCACAAAACGAATAAGTGGGTGAAGCAGGCAGAAAAAAAAAGAAGATGAAAAATACAGATCATGCCACGAAAAGAATAGGTGGGTGAAGCAAATGAGAGAGCGGATTGAATTCCTGCTAATCTTAAGAGAGCAAGAGCGATTGCAAAAAGGCAACGCAAGAAAGCGGATTAAATTCCTGGAAAAAAAAACCTTAAGAGAGCAAGGGCGAATGAAAAATAAGAGAATCGAAAGAAAGTATGTATGAGAGCATGTTTTAAAGTATGGTGGGGATAAAACAACATCTATAATAACAACGAGTTGAAAAAAAAATAAACAAGGGAAATTGACATCTAATTTATTGTTTTTGTTTGGTGTTTTTGAATTTCAGTAATTTATCGGAATGGCAGAGCTTAAACCATTTCTTTTCCAAACAATGGACAAGGCTTTGTGGAGAAATGAGTGGGAAACATGGCTACGCTCCTTTACCATTTACATAGAGTCAGAGGAAATAACTTCAGTTTACAAGAAACGCAATAAATTGCTGCACCTAGGTGGACCACAGTTGCAGTCGGTGGTGTATAACTTACCCGGTGCACTAGTTGCCTTCGACGAGGAAGACAATAATGATATTTTTACACCGCTAGTGGAGAAACTCAATGAGTACTTTTCTCCACAACGGAACTCGGTTTTCGAGAGGCATCTTTCCCGGACTATGTCACCTCTGGAAGGTGAAGGCTTTACCGAATTTTTAATGCGTTTACGTCGGCAAGTCGCGAAATGCTCATTCGGCGAAACCAAGAAGGAAATTGAGGAAATCTGTTTCCAAGACAAGATCATTGATGTCTGGGCGCCGATGGACCTAAAAAGGAAACTCTTGGAGAATGAATATACTCTAAGCGAATTCATCAAGATGTGTCACATCGAAGAGCAGGTTAACGGGCAGACAAGTACGATGGGCGCAGCTGGCCCTCAGAACACAATTCAAAAGATTGTATATCAAAAGACGCGAAACCCTGATACACGGGCAGACTGTGGTCGATGCGGAAGAAAGGGACACCGGGAGAACGCCACGTGCAGGAAATGCTCCAAGATTGGACATTTCGCACGGAAATGCAAGACCAGGATAAGAGCGGCCAACCACGACGCGGACGAGCCATGAGCGAAACGCTCACGGCGTACGGACACTCACATCAGGCTGGTTAATTGTGATGCTGGGTACGAAGGCGGAAAATCAGTGAATACTGATTGTTTTCGAGTAGCCGCCAAAAAGGATAGTGAAGAGATTATTCCATGCAAAGTCGGAAGCAAGACGATGAAGATGGTTGTTGACTCAGGTTCCAAACACAATCTATGCAGTCAAGCAGATTGGCAGAAGCTTGTCGACGACCAAGCAACCATTTTCCAAATGCGCACTACATCATCGAACCAGTTCCGTTCTTATGCTTCGGATCAACCTCTTAAAATATTAAAGGTATTTGAGGCTCCAATAAGCGTAAAGAGTGACCCGGAGGTGATTGCTACGTTTTACGTCATAGAAAACAGTAGACAATCATTACCAGGATGTGATACGGCGATACAACTCAATGTTTTAAGACTAGGTTTAAACATAAATCGAGTTGAGCAGGTTGGTGCGTTTCCGAAATGGAAAGATGTCCAAATAAGGCTTTCGATCGATCCAACGGTGGTGCCTGTCAACACAAAACTGGATGAAGCCCTAAAATTTGATATTATAGAACCGGTGACTGGTCCGAGCTCATGGATATCGCCAATTGTCATCGCATTCAAAGAAGGTGGAGACATTCGTATGTGCTTGGACATGCGCAGGGCAAACAAGGCCATAAAGAGGGAAAATTAAACACTTCCTACTTTCGACTCATTGATGACAAAGCTGAAGGGCGCAAGGTACTTTTCGCGGCTCGATCTGAAGAACGCCTATTATCAGCTTGAACTTGACGATACAAGCCGGGAGATAACGACATTCATTACGCATCGTGGGCTGCTCAGGTATAAAAGGTTGCTATTTGGAGTGAACTCGGCTCCGGAGATTTTTCAGAGGCTGATGGAGGAACTGCTGGCACAATGCCGAAATGCCCTGAACTATATTGACGACGTGATAGTTTTTGGCAATACCCTCGACGAGCACGACATGGCGCTGAAGAAAGTAAAAGATGTTTTTCGGGAACATAATGTGTTACTTAACGAGGAGAAGTGTGTTTGGACATATTCTCTCGGACAAAGGTATTGAGGCGGATCCAGATAAAATTAAGGTAATACAAAATTTTAGGGAACCGAAAAATAAGGAAGAGGTCCGCAGTTTTTTAGGTTTGGTTACGTATGTTGGAAAATTTATACCAGATTTGGCGGATACCACAGAGCCATTGAGAGGATTGCTCAAATTGAACGAGAAATTCATATGGGGCAAGGTACAGAAGTTAGCTTTTAAACAGTTAAAGGAGAAGGTTTCGATAGCTCCCATGTTATCATATTTTACGTTAACAGATCGGACAAGATTGATTGCGGACGCTAGTCCAGTAGCATTAGGGGCGGTATTTGGTGCAACTAGACAAAGATAAAACTCCCCGTGTCATCTCGTTCGCCAGCAAGAGTTTATCAGATGTAGAGAAAGGATACTCCCAAACAGAGAAGGAAAGTCTTGCATTAGTCTGGGCAGTAGAAAAGTTTTATTTTTATTTAATCGGTCTTGAATTTGACTTAGTAACGGACCACAAGCCTCTTGAGGCCATATTTAAGCCCACCTCCAGACCTCCAGCCCGCATCGAAAGGTGGCTTCTACGTCTACAATCGTACCGTTTCCGAGTGGTGTATAAGCCAGGAAAAGAAAATATCGCCGACTCATTGTCAAGACTGTCTCAGGAAACGGAGGCGAACTCATTCGATTAGCAGGGAGAGAAAAACATATTTCATATTGTCTCAAATTCAATTCCAGTTTCGTTATCAATCTCAAAGATAGCCGATAGTAGTACTCAAGATGAGGAAATAATAGATGCGATGACGTGCCTAAGGGAGGATTCATGGAAGCTAGCAACATCGAGTCCATTCTATCCATTTCGATTTGAAGTGTCGGCCCTCGGTAATCTGCTACTAAGAGGAACAAAGCTAGTGATCCCGAAAGATCTTAGAAGGAAAGTGTTGGACCTAGCACATGAGGGTCATCCTGGCGAGAGTGCAATGAAGCGACGACTCCGCTCAAAGGTATGGTGGCCAAGAATGGATAGAGAAGCGGAAGAATTTGTAAAAACCTGTCGTAGCTGCATTTTGGTGTCTGCTCCGGTACGCCCGGCCCCAATGAAAAGACACTCATTTCCAAACGGCCCATGGAAGTGTTTGGCAACCGATCTGTTAGGGACGCTACCAAACGGAGAATATATTTTAGTCCTAATCGATTATTTCTCCCGATATATGGAGTACAAAATAACGAGGAGCATCACGTCAAAGGCCATAATAACCGAGATGGAGGAAATTTTCGCAAGGCTAGGCTTTCCGCAAACACTGACAGCTGACAACGGACGCCAATTCATAAGCACAGAATTCAAAGAATTTTGTACAACAAACGGGATTGAGTTACTTACAACTCCTCCATATTGGCCGCAAGCGAACGGCGAAGTGGAGAATATGAACAAATCGCTGGTCAAACGTCTCAAAATCGCATATGCTAACAAAAGCAACAACAAGAAAGATCTGCAAAAGTTCGTTTTAATGTATAACGTAACACCGCATAGTACAACGGGTGCAACTCCAACACAGCTGATGTACAATCGAACAATACGGGATAAAATTCCCGGAATTGAAGACATCTCAGATCAGGTGATGGACTCGGAGGAAAGAGATAGGGACATGTGCCAGAAAGAAAAGGGAAAGAAGATAGCAGATGCAGCTAGAAGGGCGGGAGATATCGGATTAGCTGTAGGTGACAAGGTTCTAATTAAAAATGTTATTTTTCCCCACAAGCTAACACCAACTTTCGATCCAACTGTCTACGAGGTTACCAGCAGAGACGGAAATGTAGCCCAGGTAACAGGAAATGGAAAGTCGTAACCAGGAACGTAAGTCACCTTAAGAAAGTCGAATCCGCTGCTGCGGTTCAGCCAAAGCAGGACCAATCCCCGGAAAGGACTGATGAATCATCCCCAACTGAACCAAGTGGTGGGGAGCCCACCTCACAGATGCCACAAGGAGGACTCAGACTGCGTCTGAAAAAAAATGGAGAGATGTGGGAACCTGCGTAAGCTGAGCGGGACTCGAATCTACCACGGGATTCGTAAACTGACCTCGACGCGAGGTGGATCGCGTCGTATTTTGAATTCAAGTATTAGTGAAAAAGAAACTATGAAAGCGTGCAGTCAGCGACTGAGTAATTAAAGATTAAACAACTGAAATTGTGTGTGTTTTACTCGGCTGTTACATTATCAATGGGATTTGAATTTTAAATCACAAAAATCGGTTACAAAATGTCTTAAATCTGTTGTGCGCCTCGGTAGAATCGGCTCTCTCACCAACCCCCTCTCTCAAAATCTCTCTCTTTACGAAATTAAGGTGCTGAAAAAGCAGTAAATAAGCGCCTAAAAATAGTGAGGAACAGGTGATGAATTTTGGTACAAATTCATCACAATTTTGGTACAAATTCATCACAACATTATCACTAGGCCGACAGTGTCGCCGACGGAGCCGACCGAAACGGCGCCAGAGACGACGCTCTCCCAAATTTTCTCTCTCTCAATCTCTCTCTCTGCGCAGGGGTAGAGACAAGTTAGGCAAGCGCGATCGTGACAAAGGGAAAAGAACAACAAGAGAGATTGAAATTGCAAATGTTGTTTTTCTCGCTCAGTATTCTTTTTATATTTCTCAAAGGCAGACGCCGTTGTTCAATTGCGTTCTAACTGTGACAAGTTATTTTCGAGTTCAAACAAAAGTGCTATTAATCAAGAATACATTTTTAGGTAAGTAATTTTCAAGGGTATTAAAACTTTAAAACTTTAATGGGCGGTGAGCAGGTGATGAAAATGGGCAGTGATGATTTTGGGTGATAATTAGTGATTTAGTGATGAATTAGGCGATGAAAAATGGTGATGAACAGGTGCTAAAAAAGCGCCAGTTTCTTGCCGTGATGAGCCCCTAGGAAATCCCTATGTTAAAATCATCGCTATTTTTCATACAAATTCACTAGTGATTGAGCGCTTAGTGCTCAGTTTTTAGAAGTGATTCACTGCCAAAAAAGCGCCAAATGGAACTGCAGGGTACTAATAACCAATGGCTGTCTGAGTAAAATACGCATTTTTTGGATATACATATTTCGTGTGTGTGTGTGTACATTAGGGTGGACTTCTATAAGGTCAACTGAGCTCAGCATCTTAAATGGTAGGTTTCTGTGTCCAAAAAATTTCTGTGAAAACAGAAAAAGTTTATATCATCGTTTAGGCGGTGCGCAATGGCCCTAAAGTTTCGCTAAAAACTACGTGTTAAATTAGGAATTTACTCCATTCCATTTCTTGTCAGATTTCAAAAGATTTTGAAATAAATTATGGCTAACGAAACCATTTTTCTAATCGGCAAGCTTATCCCACAGTCTGGCAATGTAACGACCTTCCCCAGCAAGAGGTCCGTGCTGTCTGCATTGTTGGTTGCTACTTGGTCAGGGCAGCACATTCGTGCTAGACCAATTCAGCACGTAAGATCCCAAATATTGCGCCTTCGTGAGGAATTCTTTGTTCTAAAGAAGAATAGATGCCGACGAGGAGAGCTTTACCGGAAACGTGAATCGTCTTTCGAAAAATCCTTGGATGAGGTGTTTGATATCAAACACGCGGCGGAATTGGCACAGGTATCTAAGAGCTAGGTAATATTACCGATAGCGATTCTACCGATTATGAGCCGGAATGTAAATATCCGTCCAACCATCCAAGGAAACGAAAGTATGAAAAGCCAAAGGAATCAAAACAAAAGAAGTTTATTACTCCGAAGCTGGTTGAGGTCCTAGGACGAAAGGAGCGCCGCAAAGAAATTCACGCAGTGATCTTGAGCCGAGAGGGGCACGACGACGACCGGGCGAGCCGCAACAGCCAGCTGACGAAGAAACCAATTCCAGCGAAAAGCTAAACTGAATAAAGTTTTCCGATTTGTCCCAATCGGATATCTTGCTTTTTCTTGGGTCACGGGCAGTCACGCAATGCATATTTGGTGGGACGAACACACAATATCTCTGATCTAAAAGGGCAAATTGTATTTGCTGGAAAGTATTATAGAGATAAAAGAAGAATATTTGAACCAATAAAGTTTATTTATTTTATTAAATAAATATTATGTTTCTTTTTTCCTAATACAAAAAATGTTGTCGACTTTTTTGCCCACAAATCGGCGAGGTTTGTGGCGCTCACAGTTTTAATGGTAGATAAAGGATTTTAGCCCCAATAATTTTTAAAGATTTTGCATTAATATCTTAAAAAAATAATTAACGATATGCACTTTTATTTTAAATATTCAGCTTTCGGGGATTTTGTGAACTACCCCAGAGCTGTGAGAGAAGTTCCCTAAAATTCAAAACATAGGTAATTTTTGGCGTACTGTCAAAGTATAAAATCAAGTCTACGGCATCTAGATAAACATAAAATATGCGTAATAAACTTTAAAGCCATTGCGCACCGCCTAAAACCCATTTTTTTTAACTTTTTATTTCTGTTATGTATTAAGGGAACTAAAAGGCAATTTATAAAAGGCTGAGAGTATGACCTTAAAAATTTCATACAAAATAAGTCCACCCTAGTGTACATAGCAGAGCGAATCATTGTTAGTTTTTGTTTTTTACAAATCCAAAGTTTGTCGATAACTCAACATTTGAAAACAAATGAAAAGATTTGCGATAAAATTGATATTTTAACCGCGCATTTTAAATTTTTTGTGACTGTGGTATTTTCATTTTTTCCCTTGCACGGTCACACTTAAAATGCTACACACATTTACGACTTAATGCAAAGTGCGCCAGTAGAACATACATACATACATATGTGGAGGCCGTGACGTCACATGCGCACAAACAAATTAAAAAATATTGGCGTATTGGTTAAGGAGGCTGAATTTCAAAAAAATTTAAATGCAGTTTGTTGCGGCTATGCCATAAGATTATGATCATAATTTTTTTAAACCATTTTAACAACATTTATAACAGAGAAATGGCAAAAGAAAGAATTAAAAATAAAACGAATCGAATTTTGGGGCACTCTGGGGTCGTTTATTGTTTTAATTTGTACCTCACACGCGTCTCCTAATTATTTTAGAATTATGTTGATTTTTCTAGATTTTTATGTCAGTCCGCTCTGGTAGGAATTTGCTACTGACCACTTTTTTACTGATCCAATTACACAAGTTTACAAAAAAAATTGATGAAATACGCACTTCATGAAACCTTTATTTTCCGGTAACGTACATCTTTCTGATTAAGAAAAGTGCACCTAGAATTTTTTGTATGGTACCAATTTTTTTTTAAGTGTAAAAAACGTTTTTGACGTTTTTAATTTCTAACTCGACCTGTGATTAACCAATTGCGGCTATCAAACCCTCATTTTACAGGTAATAGAAAACCCTCTAACTTTCTTATACACGGCATTGAGTTCCATTCATTAGTTTAGAAGCTACACTTTGTCAAAGTTGAAAAAGGTAAAAAAATGCAAAAATGCTGGTATAAATGGCTTCGTTAAAAATACACGCCTAAAAACCGAAATTAGTTTTATAGTTTTCTCTGGTAGAAGGTTCTTAGACGAAGAAAACAAGATATTGATCATTGCAATCCACCAGCAAATTAATTTAATATGCATTTTTGAAGCTTCCGAAAACGGTGATTTTTTGGCCGTTTACAGCTGTTAACTGGCTCAACAGGGCTGTAATACCCGTTTTCCCCAACGTAAAAAATCGATATAAAATCGAAACCTTGGTTGTTTTTGGAGTTGATGGTCTTATTAGTTGGCTTAAAGATGTATCTTTAAGTAGAAGTTATAAAACTAATTTCGGTTTTTAGGCGTGTATTTTTAACGAAGCCATTTATGCCAGCTTTTTTGCATTTTTTCAAACTTTTTCCACTTTGACGAAGTGTAGCTTCTAAACTAATGAATGGAACTCAATGTGTATAAGAAAGTTAGAGGGCAATCTATTACCTGTAAAATGAGTCTCCGATGGACGCAATCGGTTAATCACAGCTCGAGTTAGAAATTAAAAAAGCGTCAAAAACGTTTTGTACACTTAAAAAAAAATTGGTACCATACAAAAAATTGTAAGTTCCCTTTTCTTAATCAGAAAGATGTACCTTACCGGAAAATAAAGGTTTCATGAAGTGCGTATTTCATCAATTTTTTTTTGTAAACTGGTGTTATATTAGTTTAGATTAGTTTTTCTACTTCTTCTTTTTGACTGTGGGGGATTCTGTAATTATACCCGTTACTCGTAGAGTAATTATACCCGTTACTCGTAGAGTAAAAGGGTATATTGTATTCGTGCAAAAGTATGTAACAGCTAGAAGGAAGCGTTTCCGACCCCATAAAGTATATATATTCTTGATCAGGATCACTAGCCGAGTCGATCTAGCCATGTCTGTCTGTCCGTCTGTCCGTCTCTCCGACTGTCCGTCTGTCCGTCTGTCCGTCTGTCCGTCTGTCTGTCCGTATGAACGCTGAGATCTCGGAAACTATAAAAGCTAGAAGATTGGCATTTTGCATGCAGATTCTTGGAGTTCCTACGCAGCGCAAGTTTATTTCAAAAAGGTGCCACGCCCCCTCTAACGCCCACAATAGCTTATATACGATTTGAAAAATTGTAATATATCGGAAAAGTGGGAATGCAGTTTTGTTGTGCTTATCAATACCTATCGAAATGTAGAAGAAATTTTTTAAATCGGACCATTCGTTTAAAACTTATGCCTGATCAAAGTTTTATCTCCCTCACACTCCCTTGAGCTGAGTGACGGGTATTAGATAGTCGGGACACCAACCCGACTATAGCGTTCTCTCTTGTTATTTATATATACTGGTTCATTATCTTTCATTCTTATTTTTTTTTTATAGAAATTATTAGTTGATATCGGTTCGGTTTCTATTCCGAATATATCTGTGTATTTGGTGCATAATTCTTTAAGTATTTCTTTAAATTGAAGTGGCAAATTTTTTAAAGTTTTTCTAATATTTCTTCTTTGTTTGCGGTTTTATTAGATTTAAATATACCGTAATTATCCAATGGTTCGACTTTAAGTGTATTTAATTGAAGAATGGCTGTTTATACCCTTGCAGAGGGTATTATGATTTCAGTCAGAAGTTTGCAACGCAGTGATGGACACGTTTCCGACCCCATAAAGTATATCTATTCTTGATCTAGCCATGTCCGCCTGTACGTCCATCTGTATGTCCGTTTTTACGCAAACTAGTCTCTCAGTTTTAAAGCTATCGGGGTAAAACTTTCCCAATATTCTTATATCTACTGCAGGTAGTATATAAGTCGAAACCAGCTGAATCGACCAACTATATCCTATAGCTCCCATAGGAATAGGAATTATATCTTGGGTGTTTTTGAACATATAACGTCCTACTTTTGAAAATACCATTTTTTTTCTAATTCTGAATTTCGAATAAAATTTTATCAAAATCGGACGAATATAATAGGAACGTTCGGAAAATTAATGGGAATATAATAGGAAATAAATTATTGCTTCGTTGGTTTTTATTGTATTCTCTTCTACACTGGGATATGACTCTTTTTAAATGTTTTCGAATTTCGATTTTAATTTTATTAATATCGAACTACTATATCATATAGCTGCCATAGGAGCGATCGGAAAATTAGTGATTAATAGGAATTATCTGCAAGGGTATATAAGCTTCAGCTGGCCGAAGCTAGGACGTTATATGTTCAAATACACCCAAGTTATAATTTAATAATTTTTTTTACATTTTTTTTCCCGATTATTCCTATGGGAGCTATATGATATAGTTGTCCGATCCGGCTCGTTCCGACTTATATACTGCCTGCAGTAGATATAAGACTATTGGGAAAGTTTTTAAAACTGAGAGACTAGTTTGCGTAGAAACAGACGGACAGACGGACATGGCTATCATAATCATAATCATAATACCCTCTGCAACGGTATAAAAATATGTTTTCCATGTAAAAAAAAAAATATTTTAAACATATTTAGGGTGTTTTTTACAACTGTAAGATTTTTTTCAAAAAATGTAAAAAACCAAAATCCTATTTTCGGATAAACACTATATAAAACAAAAACACCTCTTAACGAGGTAAAGGGTCGTGACGATCTCACATTTAACATACAAAAGTTCTGTGTAGGGGCGCTTGTCGCTAGCTAAAATACACTTCCAAAACAAATAAAAAAAAGGGGTGAGTCAAGCCTACGCAGGAGAAGGAGACGTTTCCGATCAGCATGACTAGTCGAGTCGATCTAGCCATGTCCGTCTGTCCGTCCGTTTCTACGCAAACTAGTCCCTCAGTTTTAAAACTATCGTCTTTCAATTGCATGTAGTATATAAGTCGGAACCAGCCGAATCGGAAAATTATATATAATAGCTCCCATGGGAATAATCGGAAAAATAATTGAAAACCTGATAACTTCTGTGTTTTTCGACATATTACCTATTGCTCTTGGGAATATCATTTTTATAACTGTCCTGGATTTCGCATTAAATTTTATAATAATCGGACAACTATATCATATAGCCCCCATAAGAACGATCGGAAAACTGAAATAAAATTAATAGGAACAATAGTATAGCCTTGTTAATTTTTATTGTATTCACTTCTTTCCTGAAATATATTTTTAATTTTTTTATTTCAGAATTTTGAATTAAATTTAACATAAATCGGACGACTATATTATATGACTGCCTTAGGAAGCATCGATTAAATAATGTCAAAATAATACTTAAACTGCTATAATTTTGTTTGTTGCAAATCTAAGTTTAACATTTTTGTAATTTCAAATTGCATAGGAATGATCTGCAAGTATATATAAACTTCGGCTGACCGAAGTTAGCTTACTTTCGAGCGCGTGCACTATGGGGCATTTGACCACTTTTGTTGGCCAAAACCCATTTTTTAAAAGTCGTTAAAACAAAAAATGTTGTTTGAGGATGTGTTAACAGAAGATCATTTAACAATGTTACGTTTACAGAAATCCGATAGAGGTCGCCTCTGTTAAGGTAGAAGCTGTTAAATCAGCTGTTCGAAATGCAATTCTCCGGCTGTTGTATTTCAACGTTTCGCTTGCAGTTTTAAAGTGCTTTAAATTTGAGTTTTTAAGCAATCTAAGTTAAGTTTGGATTGGATTAAAAGGATTGCGCTGTGTACTAAGTATTTGTGTGGTTAAACGACAAAAATCAAGCGGTTTTTTCTTATAAATGAGTGTTAAAGGGAGTGGTCTAAAAAGTAAATTTTTGTAAGAAAACTAAATTTCAAATGGAGCAACAAAGTGAGTCCAGCGGAGTCCACTTCTGAAACCTATTGGGATTTGTAGATTATTTAATTGTTGTTAAAATGTATATGGTCAGAATCGCCACTTTTTGCCACTTTTTCAGTAATTTGATTTTTTAGACCATAACCTCAAATTTCACACACTCCTATCGTTTGCACTGGTGGCTAAGGAAGTAAGGACTTTTCTGGCTTTAAATTATTATCAAAATAGAGTAGAATTACTTAGCTTTGTTTTTAACTAGCTTAAGTGAACTTTAGCGGCTTTAAAACGAAAGTTCCGCTACAACTTAAACAAAAAGTCGTTCAAATGTAAAGTAAATTCTTTCCTTTGCCCTTTTTTTGAGAACTTTAGGATATAGTCGTCCGATTTGTACGAAACTTTTAATATTGTTATAAAAACATTAATAATTGATATTTATAAAGTTATGTGCATTTATCTCCAAAAACAGCAAAGTTAATTTGATCGTTTCTATGGCAGCTATATGATATAGTTGTCCGATCCGGATGATTCTCATATATAATATGCGTAGATATAAAAAATGGCGACTGGTAAAGTTTCATGTCAATATCTTTTGAATTGGCCGAGTTATTAATTTCGGCCAACAAAAGTGGTCAATTGCCCCATAGTGGCGTGGTGCAACTAATGTATAATAAGATTCGGAGACAATGTTGGAATCCCCCTTTGATTATGTTGAGATGAGCAACTGTCAGCTGGTTTCAGTTGGTGGATGTGGATGTGCTCCTTGGGAATCGGAGTTTCAAAATGCCTAAAAGCAGGCAATAGTTTTTCTGGATATGCACTTTTCATATCCGTGACCGTGCACAAAGTTAATTAGGTCGATTAAACCATGCACAAGATAATTCGGGTCCGTATGCTGCATAACTTTGAAATTAGCTAAGTGTGTAATAAATAAAATTATTACAAGGTGTTGAATATATACAAATTCATGGGTTATTTAAGGAGAAAATTTTGAATATTTAAAACTACAAATGAATGAATAAAATCGATCGAACCGAACCGTAGAACGGACGTGTTTTTAATAGCTCTGAAGAATCAAGTTTTTACCTAGTATCTTAGGTCGAAAAATTCTAATCTCTGGTGTAAAATTGGAGCAATCTTCTGCTTCCACAGTGAACATTGTGATTTGTGAATCGCCGCCGACCTTGCAAAGTTTTATTCGATTTAAAACAATTAACTTTCACAATCTTCGAACTGCATTTGTTTTGTTGTCTTTGTGTATCAAGCTCTGCATCGGCACTTGTGTGGGCGAATCGTACCTCAATCTACCGCCTTCTTCAACTACCACCGCACCTCCACACAATCACTTGCCTTACACGTAAGCAGTAACCTGTAGTATGCATGTATCATTGTAACGAGTACTTACTGTACCGATGCCAGAATTGTGCAACCAAAATACAAACGCTACTCAGAACCCAACTTATGGGAACCGTTTGTGTCAGCATATTCCCATGGGCTGAGTGCACACACATACTATGCATAACACTGGCTGCGCCGCTGCCGGCGTCGCCGTCGTTTTATGCTGCGCTAATGCGTTCGAACAATTATACTTTTCTTAGATTTAATTATTCAATAAACTGCCCTCAAACAGAAGATATCATTTCAATTTACTTTCGGATTCAATAAAGAGAACCGAACCAATTCATATCGTTTTATTCATCAATGGGTATAACAAATATATAAATCAATGCTGCGAACATAACTTATAACACACTATGTCTGTGACTGTTGCTCCATCTACCAAGCGTCTGCGCAGCAACAACAACAAATGCAACGGGATCACCAAAGAGCGTGTGTCCGATGCGCCGTCATCCCAGCTGCTGGAGATGCTCAACTCGCGTCTCCAAGAGCAAAAACTAAAACTCACTGGCCTGGTTCAAGACGCGGAGCAGCGTATTCTTGGTGGTCTTTTGACTCGTCTGAATGGAATCGCAGCTGATATAAAGCTGGTGGGAGAGCGGGTCGCGAGCGTGGAGGCTGAAGTTGCTGTGATACGATCGGACAGGGATAAGGTGAACGATCGTGTCAACAACCTGGAGCATAAGGTCTGCGAACTGAATGCCCAAATGTACTGAAACTTTCCGAGCAAGAAAAACACAAAGATCGTCAGTGGACCCGGTGGTCATTATAAAAATGGAAATGGAAAATGGAAAAAATCATGCTGTTACGCTGCATCGGGGCTTACCGGCGTACTACTAAACAACAACTTTGCTTACAGCTGATTGGGTTAGACTCTCAAGCAGCTCTCTATATTAATGAGCAGCTTTTAAGAGAGCACTACAACATTTTTAAAGAGGCCATGAAGCTTATTTATTTATTTGGTTTATAGTTAACTATGGACAACTAACTTAACAACTTAACAATTAATACATTTATACATTTAATGAATCGAGGTAACAGTAAATTTGGGAGGATATATAATCAATAGAGGACTCATAAGAAATACATTGATAGGTTGAATTATAATTAGTACATAAAACACATGATGGAAAAAATTAGATCTTACAATTGGTATATGGATAGGACGGAAGGCACGAGTGTATCTTGCCGGGACTGCAATATTGATGTATCTCAACAGAGTTGGAGATTACACCGACCCGCTAAGCAGTTTGTGTATAAATATTACACCGTTACAAAATCTGCGGTGTTTTAAGGTGTTTAAGTCGATCAGTTTTAGCCTGGACAAATAAGGTGGTAAGTGCCGATCAGGATCCCAATTAAGGTTGCGCAAAGCAAATATTAAAAATTGTTTTTGTTTTGTTTTGTTTCTATTAAATTCTGTTGGTATACATATTGTGGATTCCCGTTGAACTCTTTTGCCCAACGCTTAATAAAGGCTAAGACGCCGGTAGCTTGACTGACTATAACAGAGATATGACCATTGAAACAAAGTTTTTGATCGAACAACACACCAAGATTATTAATTTTCTCCACACGCTCCAATAAGGAGTTTCCAAGAATGTACGACGCAGAGTGGGCAGTAGTGCGGGAAAACGACATGGTTTTACATTTAGAATAATTTAGTGATAGCAAGTTAATTGAGGCCCAAGCCTGGAATTTATTAAGGTCCGACTGAATAAGAAGATGTGAGCTTAAATCGGAAAACGACATACAGATTTTCACGTCATTTGCATACATAAAAGTGGTGCAGTGGGGCATCACCTGTGGAAGGTCATTGTTTCTTCTGGAGAAAACTGCAATGAATTAGTGACGAAAATTCGAGAAGATTCGTAGAAGTAAAACGTTTTTTAACAAATCCGTGTTGGGAGGGTGAAATAATTGAACTACACATATGCTGAATCTGACAGGTTACTAGACGTTCGAAAAGCTTAGGGATCGCAGACAGCTGAGCAATACCTCGATAGTTTCCAACGTCAGTTTTAGAACCTTTCTTGTGAAGAGGGATTAAAAAAGATGTGAAGAGGTTAAATAGAAAAGTGATCGGACCGCAAAGAGATGCAGCACACTGCTTGATTATGCAAATCGGAATTTTATCAGGACCTGCAGAGAAAGATTCGTCAATAGTCAATAGATTTCTTATACTTTTTAAAAATACGCGATTTAGTGTTTTTAAAAGAGAACCAAGGAGGCTTTGATGAGTTTCCAACGGAAACTTCAGGGACAAAGATATCTAGGGCAGAGCAAACAGAATCATTAAACCAAAGAACTGCATTTTCAAGGTCAGTGAAAGAGTATAAGGTCGACCAGTTTAGACGGTCCAAGTGTCCGTTTTCCTAAAGCACTTAATACGTTGTGAGGCAGTCTGATTTGTAGTTTCAAGATTTAGATCAACGGTTGGTAGAAATCTTCCGGTGTAGACACAGGATCTCATCTAAAAACGGTAGCCACAGACACATCACGAACAAAAATTAGGTCAAGGATCCTTTCTCTAGAATTTATTATGGAATTAACTTGTCCAAGTGACCATCGACAAATTCATGTTGATTTTCAGGGAATAAAATATTAGAGTCTGAGTCAGGAAGCCATGAAAGATGAGGTAAGTTAAAATCACCCAGGACAATGAGTTGATGAAAGATGATGAAGATAAATAGCAGCGTCAGAGCCAGGGGTATGTAGGAGCAAGTAAGAAATACATTACATTTATCGGTAATAATTTTAACTGCTATAAATTCAATGCTGTGAATGTTATCATGAGGAATAAGTTCAGAAGAAAGAGTGTTTTGAACCGCAATTAGAACGCCACCGCCACGAGTTGGGCGGTCTAATCTGTAAATAGCAAACTTGTTAACGAATATTTCTTGAATTGAGCCAGGTTTCAGTTATAGTAATAATGTCAAAATCAAGCGAGGTGTTATTAGAGTAAACTCTTTTTGGTTTACCCAATAGACTACGTACATTTTGATAAACAACAGATAGTGAGCGATTTAGTTTTTGCACCAACAGAATTGTGATCCTGAGATGCGTCTTTGCGGATGTATTCGTAAATTATAGTGTGCTCCGGCCAAATTGTGGGATCTAAAGCGTTAGAAAACATAGATTCTGGAAGAGTAATTTTAAAAGAAGAGATATCACGCGGTTGTTTGAAATTAAATTTAAAGACACTTATACTACTAGGTTGTGCACCCAAATTTTGGTACAGGTAGTTTTTAACACAATCAGCAGTGGCTTCCGGATTGAGACGAGAAACAAAGACCGACCTATTAGGTGCAATGCTCCTGAGAGGTAGATCCGCCGCATTGGATCTGGGAGCCACGCCTGATAGTGGCATAGCACTGAGGGGTTGATTAGCAGCCGGTTGGCTCGAAGGAAGCGCGGCCAGTGCGATTGTAGTAGCATGATCGGTATTTTGGCTAGGCTGCAATCCAGATGCTCCAGGCTCAGATCCAGGTGAGGCATTATTAAAGGCGAAACTAGACTGCAATCCCGATGTGCCAGGTCCAGCTGAGTTGTTGACAGCCAAGATTGAATTTAGGCTTGCACTAATAGGTGACGGAATACCAACTGCAGCAGTGCAGGGAGATGGAATTTGAAGCAAATTTTTATTATTATTCGCAATCTTTCGGTTTGGCGATTTATTAAGCAGTTTACAGTCGAGAAATTGCGTATCCATAGTTGAGAAGATTTCAAAGCTGCTGGTCAGCTGCTTACGAAATTCTGTAAGCGCATTGTAGCGCTGGGATAAAAACAATCAAATAAATAAATTCCTTGTTTGCCTCGTGAAGGCTTTCATCCCCTGAGTAAGTACAAGGCAGGTAGGACCGAACCAAGTGAGCGCAATTGTCACAAAGCTAACAAGACAAATAATTTTCTCCAATGATAACACCATTAAACTCGCATTTTTTGGCGGAACAGATGACGACACTCATTTTTGTGATTGATGGGACACTATGCAGTTCACAGGCAGTGTGAGATCAAGGAGACGTGCAGAACACCCGTGACAGCTACGGTGATGGGAGAGCCAACGATTTGGAGAGCCAATTCGAAGATCCGGAGCAAGCAAGGCGATGAGAGAGGCGACACACTCAAAGTGAACGTAGACGTAGACGTAGGAACAGACGTGACAACGGCGATAGAGAACAAAAACAAAGCACAAGCAAAGCCCTTTGTGGCTACATCTGATAAATTGAAATTCAATTAATATGCTTATTGGCGCGTTGTAATGTTTATATACGATGCGTGAAGTATTAAGCGGGGTTTTAGAAAGATATTCTCCAATTATAGGATTACGAGTATATGCGTTCAGAGTTATCGCGATTGAAAGGTAATTTCAAGAGGTCAGATAAAACACTCTAAAGCGCTTCTCTCCTGATCTGGGCGTACAAACACAAACCGCTCTTCGCCTCTCTTCTACATCGGGTACAACTTCTGCTGCTCCGTCTGGATCGCATGATAGGGCTGGTGCTCTTAACAGTGAGAGCTTTCGTCCCTAAAATTGTACCTTTTTATTTATTCATATATTTATCTGTAGTATTAATGCCCTTATATTTAATTATTGTCAATTGTCAAAAGTTTGCAACTTTCTCGCTATATCCTGAATACATCTTTTCACTAAAGCGCGCTTCCCAGTAGGTCTCCAACATGTTTGACCAGACTGAAATAGGTAGTTCCATAGCTGCGAGTTTAATAAGAATTTTGGGTAATCACAAAATGGGAATTAATGTCGTTCATATTAATGCACAGAGTCTATTGAAAAAAATTGATGAGTTTAGGTACTTGTTTGTCCAATCTAATGTAGATGTTATTTGCGTGTCTGAAACTTGGTTCTTGCCCGATTTTAGTGATTTGTCTATTGCGTGTGCTGGCTATGTTGTTTATCGTGCAGATCGTTTAAGTCAGGCTGTTGGTGTCGCTATTTATGTAAACAAGAAATTTAATTCTACCGTTAAATGTAAGCATCCAATCGATAGCGAAATTGAATATTTATTTTTAGAACTTTCACGTAAAGATCTTTCTGCGAAAGCACTAATAAATGTTCTGCGTGAAATATCTGTTGAATATACAGATGTTATTATAGCAATATCTTAAGGGAAGACCACCTGCTTGATGGTTTCGAATCTATAGGCTTGACTTCAGTTAATCTATATTCTTCTATACATTTTACCAATACCTGTGATACTCTTCTTGACCTTTTCTTTGTTAATGTCCCAAGTAAGATTTTATTGTATGACCAAGTCTCTGTACCAGTTTTCTCTAAGCATGACCTCATCTTTCTGACGTATGATTTGACCTTAGCTTATAATTCTGACACTTTCGAATTTAGCGATTACAAAAATATTAACTACACTGAACTTGAAGCAGAATAAAACAATTGTGATTGGACGTCAATATATGTGGGATTTTTAGGTATATTGTTTATTTGTGGTTAAGATTTTAATAAGTATAAAATAAAGTATACAAAGATATTTTGAATTTAACATGTCTTCCTTCGTCTTCTGGCCAACGTCTCTCTTGAAAAGCTCGAACTCAACTCAACTCATTCGTCGTTACTCGTCGTCTTCTCGTCTTTTCTCTGAGTCTTCTTGTCTTTTTTCACTCTTCCTTCTAGTTTCGTCTAGTTAGTTTGCCTCTTCATATGGGTTATTCAGCTTTTCGTCGTAGGTCTCGTTTAGCTCTAAAGGTATTGTCTAGGGTAAACTGTGGAATTGTGGATGGGAAGCGACCGAAAGCAGACACATCCCACATTCGGCCATCCGGCTATGCTTTCGCCTCGAATGCATCTTCGTCGTCATCAGGTGTTGACCAGCGCTTTAAATACTCAGCACAAGTCGAGGAACTAATAGGACCATCAAAACTGCCGATCTTCTTAACATTGCTCATTTTATTGCCTTTGGATTTGACAATCTTGTACGGACCCAAGTATTTAGGTTTTAGTTTCAAGCCGCTGCCAAATTGTGTCCTCTTAATTGCTACAATATCACCGACGTCATAGTGATTGGCTTGTTTGCGTCGCAAGTTGTAGGTCTTTTTATTTTCGTCCTAGACCTTAGAAATTTGAGTCTTAGCTTTGCTTCTCAAATCGGTTCGCTCGTCACTGTACGCTCGTCACTAAGCTATCTTGTAGCTTGACATCTTCTTTGGTACGCATTTTGGAGCCTGTTTGTGCCTACGCGAAGTTGGTGGCACACAGATGGGTCTTCTGCCTAATAGTAATACTTGCACTATTGGCACGAAGACGCCTTGGAACCTTTGACGCTTGTTCCAGAAGGTTGTGAGTCGGACTGGTGGATGTTGCTGACGGGCTAGGAACCGTGTTTGGCAACGAAGTGGCTGACGGGCTGAGAACCGTGTTGTGCAGGCCTTCAAGTGACGGGCTAGGAACCGTTTTGGATAGACGGGAGTGGCAGGACGAACAACTAGTCGCGACGGTGTAGGGTTGGCTACGGACTTGCGGACCGCTAAGATTTGTAGGCCTAGTTTATACAATAATGGAAATTGTTTTTTATTATTAAACCACCATTGCAAGACATTAAAGTCGTCACTGTATGAGATTTTAACGTGTTTATATGTTTCGATTTCTATCATTAATTGTATTATTAAGGCTATTGCTTTGAATTGGTTGAGCGTAGTCTTCAAAAACAGGATCGATTTGTGGATTGGATTGAGCCAAGGAGTCTTCTTCGTCTTCTGGATGGGCTGGAGTAATACAAATTTGTCATAATTTTTTTACAGTCATTAATGGTTTGTTCTTTTTCTGAATCATTGAACTGCGATAATTTGTTAGCTGGCGGAAATAAAAATAATGCAATGTTATGAAACTTTGTTAAATTTGGTTCAACCACAGATTGCATACAATTTCGCATCGCATTTTTGCATTTCTTCACCACTTCTACATCATTCACATTAGTATTGGATAACTTTTGTAAATTTTTAATGTAGGGTATGGAAAGGTTCAAGGTGGGATAGGTATTTCCTCCAATTTTTTTGAACATGTTTCAAATGGAGCAAGAAGATTTGTAAGTGCCGTTAAATCACTTAAATTTAAATCTGCAAACCTAGATGTCTCATTCTTTTCAATTAATATATGCTGGTTATTTCCAAGCTAACTAGCTTCACCCGACTTGAAAAGATAGAATATCGTATTCCAACGCGCGTTGGACAAAAGCTTTTAAGGGAAGATTTTAGGTTGGAATTTTGGCCTCGATTTTTTAAAATATTTGACTATTTTGCTGCATTGATTAACAATGTTAAGCAGCTCGGGGACCTTGTTCATAACCTTCCTGATTACATTGGGTCAAATGGGCAGACACAATTAATGTTGTTAAATCCTCGAAAATGCGGCTTTCATATTGGCTCTCCTATTTGTTACAATTATTGGGCTATCGTCCTCTAGGTTACATCCAAACTCCATTTAAAAATGTTTTCAACTTTGGATCTAATGCGATCACCTACAAAAGTTATTTATTAATAATAATAAACCAATATTTTCTTGGACTTTTAATTCCTTACCAGTGCAGGAAACGCCATCCATTGATTTAACTGCAAGCAACCTGTTTATAAGAACTCCGTTCTTGATGTAGTGAATAGTGAGGCATAAATAGGACATCTTATGTACAACGTCAGTCCAAACAGGGGGGGGGGGGGGAAAAACAAACATTTTGTGTTCCAAAATTTCATTTTTAATCCCATTGAAATGAAAATCGTACAAAACTTTCCAATATTACGAGAAATGGTTGTCGGGTGTGGAAGCAATGTGTCAAGATTCACATTCTTGGCCATAGGTGGCACCAACTTTTAGCAAAAATTTAAATAAATTTGTTAGACCAGAAGTCTTCAATTATGCTGAAAGAATGGCCATTTTTCATAGTCCATTCGGTTATGATTCGAGTGCAAGTTTTTTTGTTGTAGAATCAACTTCGACATCTGGTTGTTGATTCTTTTGGGCATTGGCCATAATGTAACATTTATGTTTTACTATATTCGATGATCTTTTGTCATATTTATAAATATTTGAGCACACTTTACAGGCAACGAAACTATTAATCAATGTATTGCCCTTACCATCCAAAATTTTCGCAAAAGTGTCCCATACTTTGCTTCTGCCACGCTTAGTCGAATATTGAAATTGCCACTTAGAAGCTTTACATAAGGGGGGAAAAGAACGTACTGAGGAGATGTTGAAGTCCGATTGCAAAGCAATATATTAACATTACAACTTTCTTAAAAATGATTTCAAACACATAATACATACAAACACATATTTTTGCGAGTAGACACTTTTGCCTTGACTAGTTCATTTAGTAATACATACATACATATGTATTGAAGCTGGGACAAACACAAAAAAGTAAGCCAAAGGTATTAATTTAACTTCTAAAACAAATCAATCTTCAACGTGGGTATACTCCATTTACCATTACAAAAACTTACATTTTGCAAAGAATTAATATCGTAATTCTCGATATTCTCATTATTCGGCAAATCCATTTTCCGATTTAGGTTGGGACAACTTTTCACACTACCAAATTTTTTTTTTACTCAGAGCACAGTATTTCTGTACAATAGTAATTGAGACGACACTCATAATATTGTCTAAGACTGAGAAGTATACACATAGTATTAAAAAAGTGTTGCAACTCTAAAATAGTGTACTCAGTTACTATTTCCATAGTGTGGGTACTCCCTGTAATATTCTACGAGTACACTACACGTGAGCACCGCGTACAGCTGTACAGTACTGTAAGTTTAGAAATGAATACATTCATGCAGGC
>JBAMCJ010005633.1:0-12277 GCA_037075205.1 Drosophila prostipennis | reverse complement strand
GTATACACATATATGCCCTGAGACGGCTGGCTCGATGTGTTAGTGATTGTGGTTTTTTTTTAGATTAAAAAATGACTTTTTACTTTTTGTCATTTAGAAATTGTCAAAACACTTAAAACTTAACTTTTAATCATTAAATTTTGTTAAAAGACTAGTAAACGATGAGAAAACATGAATTCCATAAGGATCCGACAAGAATAAAAGAGTAGCCCTACTTGCTGCGACGTTTTTACATAGAAAAAGCCGAGGCCTTGTTAAAAAAATTCGATATTTAAAAAACTTAAAATGGCTCCAACTTTTCACAAAAACCGATTGTAACTAACAATATGGCGCAAGTATTAAAATAAAAAAAAAAAATTTTTTTGTGGGGGCAATGGTTTAAAAATTTTTTTAAATCTTAATTTGTTTTTATTTTTAAGAAATTAAAAAATTTTTTTTTTTATTTAAAAATTTTGTTTTGAAAGAAGAGGTTTTAGAGGAATTAATGCAAAAGACATGAAGTCAATCGGGTTCATATTACAGGGGATACAGATTTTCAATGAGAGGGTACCTTTTCAAATTTGACGATTTTTTGGCAAATTTAAAAAAATTTTAACTAAAAAAATAATTTTTTTTCGGTCAAATCCTGATACACGTGTTTACTTATTTTCCGAATAGTACGTGTAAAAAAAGTTTCAGGCAAATCAAAAATGTGGATTTTTTTTTTGGCCAAATCTGTTTGGTTTGTAAAAGAACCCCTATGTCCATTTTTGATCCCTTAGGGTTTCTTTCAAACCTTTTGATATCAAATAAAATCCTTCTACAAGCCATTTGGGATAGCGGAATCCATTAGGACGACTACATTACAGACGATCAATTTCAAATATGGAAGGCATTGAGTAGCAGCTTGAATAAAATAAACGATTTTTACATTCAAAGGCAGTTAACTACACTTGTCATAAGTCATTGTAATGTTCAGTTACATATATTTTGCGATGCATCAAAATACGCATACGCATCTTGCGCGTACTTACGCTTCGAGTGTAACAGCCAAATAGAAACCACCCTGATTTCAGCTAAAGCAGTCCATCCACAGTCGAATTTGATCAACGAACATTTTCGCGAACACAGGCAAGATAGAATCGTTTCTATCTTTGTCGAACAAAGCGTCGAATTTCTATGAAACTTGAACGCGAACACTACCACCAACGAAAAACTCTCAAACATGTTCGCCTAACAAATTCGACTGTGGATGGCCTGCTTAAGTCGCGAGAAGCGCCACTTAAACCAAAGTCAACTCCTAGACTAGAGCTTCAAGGAACCTTACTAGGAGCTAGGCTAAGCAAAGCTATTAAAGAAACACTCAACCTCAGAACAGACTCAACTTTCATGTGGACAGATTCGGAGATAGTCTTATATTGGCTGAAAACGAGCAGCAAAAGGTTCAAGTCTTGTGTGGCTCAGCGCTCGGGAGAGATACAAGAATTTACAAATTCAAGCGAATGGCTACCTGTACCCTCAAAACTGAACCCTGCTGACAAAGCAACAAAGATCTCATCCATCAACTTCTCATCAAATGAGTTATGGCTGATAGGACCGACATTGCTTAGAAAAAATCAAGATCAGTGGCCATTATGTAAAATCTCTCTAAGTCCAGATAGTTCTGATGATAGCGATAAAGAGTTCGTAAATCTCACTACCATTCAAAAGTAGTCATTTACTTTACCGGACGTCTCAAGGTTCTCCAATTGGATGAGATTCTTATGAACAACAGCCTGGGTTTTGAGATACTTGACAAAGCTAAGACCAAATTTGACAATCCCTATCAATAATGAGATAACAGTCACAAAACTTTCCAAAGCGGAAAAATTAATCTTTTTTAGCATACAACAAGACAGTTATTATCAGGAAATTGGAAAACTCAAATGTAATGAACCTGTATCAACTTCAAGCAGTCTGAATAGTCTACCCTTATTTTTATCTAGCGATAATCTGTTAAGACTCAGAGGCAGACCAAATAATTTAAGTGATGAGGAGATGAGTATCGACTCTAAAAATCCGATTATCTTAAGCAGAGATCATCCAATCACTAAATTGCTCGTTCAGTACTATCACGTCGAAAATTGTCATATGGGAACCGAAACTGTAATTGCCAATATCCGCCAAAGGTTTTGGATTACAAAATGTAGAAGTACAGTAAAGAACATTATTCGAAATTGTCAGCAATGAAAAACAAACAAGGGAGAACGCTATAGTCGGGTTGGTGTCCCGACTTTCTAATACCCGTCACTCGGCTAAAGGGAGTGCGAGGGACATGGAGATATAAACTTTGATCAGCAATAACTTTTTAACGAATGGTCCGATTTTCTTCTTCATTTCGACAGGTATTGATAAACACAACAAAACTGCATTTTTACTTTTACGAAATATTTAAATTTTTAAAATCGTATATAAGCGATTGTGGGCGTTAGAGGGGGCGTGGCACCCTATTGAAACAAACTTGCGCTGCGTAGGAACTCCTAGAATCTTCATGCTAAATGCCAATCTTCTAGCTTTTATAGTTTCCGAGATCTCAGCGTTCATACGGACGGACAGACAGACGGACAGACAGACATGGCTAGATCGACTCGGCTAGTGACCCTGACCAAGAATATATATACTTTATAGGGTCGGAAACGCTTCCTTCTCCCTGTTACATACTTTTGCACAAATACAATATACCCTTTCACTCTACGAGTAACGGGTATAAAAAGCCAGGCCGCAAGCCCCTTTAATGGGTCAACTTCCAAGTTGCCGTATAAAGCCAACCGAAAGAGCCTTTTTAAAAGTAGGTATTGATTATTTTGGGCCTATAGAAGTTACACAAAACAGAAGCCATGTAAAGCGTTACGGTGTTATTTTCACATGCATGGCAACACGAGCTGTTCATCTTGAGATTGCTGAAGACCTATCCTGCAATGCGTTTATGCATGTATTTAGACAATTTGGTTGTAGGCGAGGATTTCCGACAGAATTATATTCAGACAACGGAACCTATTTCAGACGCGCTGACAAGGACATAAGAGAAATCATAAAAGAGTGGCCAAATGACAAGTTTACTCAGTTTTTAACCACGAAAGGTTGCACTTCGTACTTTAACCCGCCATTGTCCCCTCACATGGGAGGAGCTTGGGAGAGGCTCATAGAGTCAGTCAAGAAATATTTAGGAGTTCTACTAAAAGAGAGATATCCTAAAAAGTACACTTTAAAAACTTTGTTTTGTAAGATCGAGTTTATGATTAACAGTAGATTGTTTGTTTGTTGATTGATTGTTGATTGTTTCTTCAGACCCCATGTCGGAACCATTAACGCCAAATGACTTGTTAATTGGTTCCAATTATCGCGAATCTTTTTACACTGACACCAGTGATGGTGATTTGAGACTGTTAAATGTGTGGAAATCGTCACAAAGACTTGCAGACATTTTTTGGTTGAAATGGAAAAAAGAATGTAGACAATTTTTAATATGCAGTCGTAAATGGACCAAAGACAGTAATGTTTTAAAAGAAGGTGATATAGTTTTGTTAATGGAATCCGACCTTCCTAGAAATGTTTGGCCAAAAGGCATAATTGTCAAAACGTATCCATCAAATGATGGGCGTGTGAGAATTGTTGATGTAAAAATTAAAGACCATATATATAAGAGACCTGCTGTAAAAATAATTAAATTAGATGTAAGAACAGATACATTGTAAACTCTAAGTATTGCCGTCGTCTATACTTAATTTTCCACGACTCCAATACTTGGGAGGAGGATGTTGATGCATTATATTAACTTGAATTTGATACGTTGATGTTATGTCATTGAGTTATGTAAGAAAAACACTAAAATGTTATAGAAATATCGTATGTATCACCGAATGAAAGACGGTAACTCTAGTTGGCAAAAAGAGACGCCACTTGCATAAAAAATTCTTGAAGTACACTACGCAAAAGCTCAAATATATTGCAAAATATCTAAATAAAGTGATCAGCATATAAAAGGTGTTTTCTTCAAACGAATCAATCGACGACTACAACGACAGTGACTTGTGTGGGTTAGAATTCGGTCTTTCGAGCCCCATAATCCCCATTCGGTATAACCCTTACCAGGTAATTACACCAACACTGTCCAATCAGCAAGCCGAGAGGCAAATGGAAACCACCCTAGTGGAAACAAGAAATAGACAAGCTGAGGGTGGAATGTAGGAAACTCTTTAACAGAGCAAAAAGACTATGTTGTGAAAAAAACTGGTCAGAATATAAACACAGTCTAGCTCAATTCAAAAAGCTCATTAGGCAGGCAACAAGAGGGGATTGGAGAAAATTCTGTTCGGGAATTGAATCCTCTTCGCAAGCTGCAAGATTACGTAAGGTACTCTCAAAGTCATCCTCGAATCTGGGCTATCTTAAGAGACAAAACGACTCGTGGACTTCTTCTAGCGAAAAAACACTCATGCTATTACTAGATACGCATTTTCCAGGAAACACCTTAACCAAACCATGCTGACACGGTGATATTTGCGAGGAACAAAATGTTTCAAATAGTTTTGGAATTGCCGAAAATTTAGAAATACCTCTATAGCTTTGAGCTTCCGCCTTTGCACCCTTTTTAAGAAGTGGAATAATAAAAGAACCCTTCCAGATAGTTGAAAAAACTGATGATAAAATAGACAAATGAAAAAGTTTAAGAATCGGTTTACAAATAGTTGATGCACAAAACTGAAGCACACAGCTAGGAAGTCCATCAGGACCGGGAGAATAAGTTGGCGTTGTTGTTGTTAAATCTCTTAAGATATAACTTTTGGTAATTATAGGGGAAAAAATAAAATTTGCCTTATTTAAAGGATTAGGGTAGTTAGAATTTGACAAAGAAGACGAGCTATAGGTAGTTTGGAAAAAGTCGGCAAATAAATCAGCAAATTCAGATTCTGTCGATGCCTACATTGAGTTTAAACGAACCGATAAAGGCAAAGCCTTAACGTTAACAAAGTTCAAAACTTCTTTGGATCATTTAAAAATGCAAATTTACAACAATTTAAATACATAGAATAGCAATGACTAAGAACGTTAAAATCAGATCGAGCTAGATCATATATTAAAAATCGGATGGTTTACCCGATTTTGTATACTTTTTATGTGTTTGTTTTAAGATTTTTAAGTCTTTTAAGCGCATTAGTAAACCAGGGGCCTGTTCGGCTTTTGAGGAAGCCTCTCAGGAACGCATTAATTAAAAAAACATCGCATTTAAGTTGGAGAAACTAAAGGAGAGAGGGTATCAAGGTAGGGGAGGCAAATTGTCAACTACATTGTTGGATGGTATCGGTCTTCTGGTACCACAGGAGCGTCAATTCTAGATACCGTGACTACAGACGACTCTGAATCAAACACAAGATCTAATTGTCTATTTAATTAATTTCATATAAAGCTAACTTGCTGTAACGATAATTCTAAAAGGTCATCCACAAAATCATGGGCGGATAAAGGTATAGCGACAAGTGAGTCAGTAGGAGGCCAAATAGAATATATGAAAATGTAATATAGATAGACAAGGATTGCAGGGAAACTTTCACACTAACAAATTTAATGTCATTAGGGACATGAGAGTGAATTCTCTCAGAATTTAGGGTAGAGGTAAAGGCAATTAAGACGCCGCCACCCTTCGGGAAAAGCGATCGGATTTGTAGGTATTAAAATTGTTTGACAGAACTTCAGAGTCGGTTATCTCTGGTTTCAGCCAAGTATCTGTAAAGCTTGGGTAGCTTCATGTTAAGTCCTCTAACATTTTGGTAAGCCAAAAATAAACTTTTCAGTTATATTGCACCGGAACGGTTGATATTTGTTCTCGGTTTATTAGGAACAAATTCTTTTATTACCACACCATTATTAAGTCAAAAGCTTTCAGAAAGTAGTATATTAAACACATCAGGCGGAGAAAATATATTGAAAGACGATATCCTACGGGCGTTTGAAAATCGAAATTGTTCAACCGCAATATCCTCGGATAGGAATTTTTCTTCAACAAATTACAAACATCCTCAGATGTGGTATCAAACCGAAAACCACATCTGTGTGCACAGGCTATTAACCGAACTTTAAAATTCATTTTAATTTTTTAAATTCACTGCACTGCGGAATGATGGCAAAGGCATAAAGTTCTAAATAAGAACATTACAACTTTAACTTAAAGCACGATTTGCATACAAAATTTCATAGAATCGAGACTTTAATCTAAATATCAAAGTGTTGCTATGCCTTTGCCTAAGAAGTTGTTGACCGATCTTAATGATATATACCTCATTTTTTTTGTCTTTTAATTGGCTAAAAAATTTGTGGTCCTTAGATTTTTAGACCATTTGAAAGGACTTGAAAATCAGGATCTGCTGAAATGCTATGCAGTGTGGAGTCACTTTATCAGGTCCCAGCTCTATGATTTCAATCGCATTTTCTTTTAAGTGTTTCATTTTAAGTAAAACAAGTAAATTTAATGGACTAGGACCAATTTGGACACTTAGCCTACCTAAAAATGGGATATTTAGATAATTTTAGTTATTAATGTACCAGAGTCCTTGTGATTTATCTAGATTTTTCGTTTCTTCATTTTTGTACCTTACTCACTAATTAGAATAATAAGTAAAAAGTTGAAAAAAATGATCAAAAGGGTGAAAAAGGTATGAATGTGCTAAAGTGTGCTAAATTCGTGACCACCACTGTAGATCTCGAAAATACCACTAACATTTTTTTTCGATAGCACCGCTTTTTTATACCCGTTACTCGTAGAGTAAAAGGGTATATTGTATTCGTGCAAAAGTATGTAACAGCTAGAAGGAAGCGTTTCCGACCCCATAAAGTATATATATTCTTGATCAGGATCACTAGCCGAGTCGATCTAGCCATGTCTGTCTGTCCGTCTGTCTGTCTGTCTGCTGTATGAACGCTGAGATTTCGGAAACTATAAAAGCTAGAAGATTGGCATTTTGCATGCAGATTCTAGGAGTTCCTACGCAGCGCATGTTTATTTCAAAAAGGTGCCACGCCCCCTCTAACGCCCACAATCGCTTATATACGATTTTAAAAATTTAAATATTTCGGAAAAGTAAAAATGCAGTTTTGTTGTGTTTATCAATACCTATCGAAATACCTATATTTAAAGCTTATGCCTGATCAAAGTTTTAGCTGAGTTACGTTTCTTAGATAGTCGGGACACCAACCCGACTACAGCGTTCGCACTCCCTTTAGCTGAGTGACGGGTATTAGATAGTCGGGACTCCAACCCGACTATAGCGTTCTCTCTTGCTTTAAAGATTTTCATGCCCGTTATGCATAGGGAAAACGTATATATAACGTATATATATTCTTGATCAGGATCTAGCCATGTCCGTCTGTCCATCTGTCTGTCTGTGAACGCTAAGTTCTCAGCAACTATAAGAGCTACAGCGTTGCGGTTTTGGCGCAACTTTATGATGCTAATGTGCCACGCCTACTGTAACGCCCACAAACAGCGAAAAACTGTGGAGCCCACATTTTTGAGGATAGATTAAAATGTATTTGTTTCCTCAATACCTATCGATTGACCAAAATATAGCGTGCCACGCCCAAAATTTTGAATCTAGATTTGAAAATGTGTACTTGTTTCTTCAATACCTTTCGATTGACCTAAAAAATAGTTTGCCACGCGCACTCTAACGCCCACAAATATGTAATGGGTATATATATGTATGTCGGTTGTAAATATCCTAAAAACTAAAAAAATATCCGCTGAAAAATCATAATGGGTACCAACTTAAAGTTAACACCCTACCGAATAAAACAATCCGGGTATGGCCCAAATTCAAGAAAAATTTGATTTATGGTGCATTTTTAAAGTTTGTATTTTTCCACTTTTTTCATTCGACAGAGTCCAGGCGGCGACATGTTAACAAAACTGAGTGATGATGACAGCCGGGTCAAAAACTAGCCAAATCAGATATTTAAAAGCTAGATTATTTTCCTGTTCTTTAACTTTAAACTTTCGGCTACAGTGTACAATAAATGCATAAGAACTAGAAAATTATAAAAAAGCATTTTTCAGAATTTCTTAAAAAATATATAACTTAAGCTTTGATCTTTTGACTTTAAAATTAAACTTAAACTGGCCCGATTGGGTGGATATGTGCCGAGATATAGGGAAAAATTAAAAAGAAGTCCAAAATTTAACATTTTGGAAAAATCTTGAAGAATAAACTGTGCCATCGAAAAGAAATGATAGTGTTATTGTCGGGATCTAGGGCTCCAACACTAACAGAATTTGCCATATATTGCTGTGGAGTATGTTGGCTGTAAACTAGTGTAATATATCTACCTTTAAAATAAGTATTTGAGACAGGGAGTAAGCATACTTATAAATCAGCACGGTCGAAAATTGTAAACAATCTCTTTTTTACAAAATTTGTAAATTTCCTTTTTTTTTGGTTTTACAATTTTAAAATAATTTTGAAAGAAAAACAAGAGAGAACGCTATAGTCGGGTGCCCGGACTATCAGATACCCGTTACTCAGATAGGGGGAGTGCGAGGGAGATGGATATATAAAACTTTGATGGTCCGATTTGAAAAATTTCTTATACATTTCGATAGGTATAACTAAACACAACAAAATTTCATTTATACTTCTCCAAAATCTTAAAAAATTTGTGCGCCAGACACATTTTAGTATCGTCTGTGGGCGATTATGGGTGATTGTGGGAGTTAGAGGGGCCGTGGCGCTCGGCTGGAATAAACTTGCGTTGCGTAGGAAGCCCAAAAATATGTTTTGGTAATCCTAACTTTCTAGTTTTTGTAGTTTCCGAGATCACAGCGTTCATACAGACAGACAAACGGACTGACGGACAGACGGACATGGCTAGATCGACTCGGCTAGTGATCGTGATCAAGAATATATATACTTTATAGGGTCGGAAAAGCTTCCTTCTACCTGTTACATACTTTTGCACGAATACAATATACCCTTTATACAAATGTTCGTAAAAAATTGTATATTTGTAAAATATTTATTCAAATAATTTTTTTATCGTTAATATAAAACTAATTGTCAGTCTAAGCATTAAAAAAAAGAGAGAACGCTATAGTCGAGTACTCCGACTATCAGATACCCGTTACACAGCTAATGGGAGTGCGCGGGAGATCGATTTGGCACATTAAAAATGCCTATATTGTTTGCGTATGTATAAAAACTTTATTCTTATTATTAAACGAAATAATAGCGCAGCCGGTAAATTCTTAGGCTGTCGAACGAAAGAGAGTTACCGATGGTCTTCTGATAACTTGCTGCTAACTCATTGGTTTTCCGATAGCTGAGTTTTGCAAATGTTCGCTAGAGGTACTCCCCCTCCAGTGAGGACGTCACGATTGGTTCTTCTGGATCGAATAAGTGCGCACCACTCTTGCATTTGCTGAATCCATGAAGTGATTATTTATTTATATATTTGTTTATTTAAAGCAATAAACTGCTCAATAGACTTACAATTATATACATAGCATAAAAATGGAAACATCATAAATTTAAAAAAATAACAATAATAAACGTAGGCTAACTTATTAGGTCGATGAAGAAAGGAACGCAATGACTTTAAGCAAATTAGCCTTGGCAGAGCACTCATAGGAAATGAGGTGGTAAAGATCATTATAGTTATCACATAGGAGTCGGAAGGGGTCGAAACGGGAGTAGTTTGACTTGCACACAGGAAGTGCTAATGGACGGAATCGGCGAGTAGCTCTGCACGGAACGTTCCAATTGAGGGTGGCTAACAGAACTACTGAGTCAACGCACACACCCAGAAAAAACAAGAGAGAACGCTATAGTCGGGTTGGTATCCCGACTATATAATACCCGTCACTCAGCTAAAGGGAGTGCGAGCACTGTAGTCGGGTTGGTGTCCCGACTATCTAATAAACGTCACTCAGCTAAAGGGAGTGCGAGCACTGTAGTCGGGTTGGTGTCCCGACTATCTAATAAACGTAACTCAGCTAAAGGGAGTGCGAGGGATATAAAAACTTTGATCAGGCATAAGTTTTAAACGAATGGTCCGATTTAAAAAATTTCTTCTACATTTCGATAGGTATTGATAAACACAACAAAACAGCATTTTTACTTTTCCGAAATATTTAAATTTTTAAAATCGTATATAAGCGATTGTGGGCGTTAGAGGGGGCGTGGCACCATTTTGAAACAAACTTGCGCTGCGTAGGAGCTCCTAGAATCTGCATGCAAAATGTCAATCTCCTAGCTTTTATAGTTTCCTAGATCTCAGCGTTCATACAGACAGACAGACAGACAGACAGACAGACAGACGGACAGACATGGCTAGATCGACTCGGCTAGTGATCCTGATCAAGAATATATATACTTTATAGGGTCGGTAACGCTTCCTTCTACCTGTTACATACTTTTGCACGAATACAATATACCCTTCTACTCTACGAGTAACGGGTATAAAAATCACCTAAAATGACAAAAAATGGCCTAGAATTTAGGTAAAATTGGCCTAAAACTGGAGCTAAGTCCTTAAACGGCCTAAAATTTAGGATTCCCTGACCCAAAATTTTAGGCCATTAATGGCCTAAAATGGGTGTAATTTTTGGCCTAGATTTTAGGTAATATTCTGCCTAAAAATATGAGAAAACCCCTTATCCAAAATTTTAGGCTTTTTTTGGCCAAAAAATGTATGGTGCAAAATGTACCATATTGTAAAATAAATACAGATTTTTTAAATTTGTTGTATTTTAATAATATCTAATCTTTATTATTTTTTAAATTATAATAGATATTTATTTCTGCTTTGGGGGCTACCACAGGCCTTTTACCACTTCTCCTCCTTCAGTCCGAGCTTAAAAAACGGGGACGAATTGTAAGGGGCGGCAGCTATTTGTATCGGGTGTTCTGCTCTAGCTTGGCCAGTCGCCGAGTGAAAAGCACTCCAACAGGCTGTGGTTCATCATCACATCTTCTCGGCGGAGCCATTGGTCCCGGCCGGTCCGATATCATCGGACTTGCTTCCGAAAAGCCTCTGAGATTTTCAAAGAATTTAGTATTCATTATTTATTTGAAATTTCTAACTAAGCCTACTGCGCATTACGAACTGCACCGCATTTCTCACCTTGTAATGTTTAAACACAATTTTTCTAAAAAAAAAGTACCTTAATTAATTTATTAAATCACGATAAGCAATACAATTATTATTTGGTTGGGTACACCCTACAAATTTAACAGATATATTTAGTTTTAAAGGGTTTTAAACGGTAAAATTTATTTAGGAAAAATTCAATAATTTTAAGGCCTACGATGACCTAAAAAATTAGGCTATACGTGTAGGGCAAATATACCAAAAATTTAAATTTTTAGGCAGTACATCACCTAAATAGGAACTTTTAGTCTATTTTAAATTGTTTAGGTTATGCATGACCTAAAATGTTGTCCATAATTTTTCTGGGTGCAGTGGGGCGAAAAAGCCAAAAGTCTGCCTTAAATCAGCGGAGCCCTATAGCGAATATCTTTTGATGGGGTATTGTTAAAGGCAATTAAATATGTAAAAAAACAATCATAAGGTGAATTTTTTTAGTGCAATTTTTTTGTTGTAGTACATTTTTAAGAAAAAAAAAGTGGGCTTAAATCTTTGATTATATCTCGACATCATAAACAGTTTATAATTTATATTATAATTTAAATTATAATTTAAATTTTTTATTCATTTACATCTTCATCGCTACTGAACAGGTAAAAATAGTCGAATATTCATGCTGTAAGTGCGCGCGGAAACCAGGGCTGGCGATAATTCAAATTACGAACATTTCTGGCTAACTTTAACCGCGGTTTTCTCAGAAGAGGCACAAAAGTGCAAGATAATTTTTTCAGAATTTGTTGTTAAATATCTAAACTTCTTTTTAAAAAAAGAATTAAACGGGGATCTAGGGTGTAACACTACTTTACGTCCAAGAATATCAAAAAAACCCAATTTTTTTGGACCACCTTTAAAAAATTAAAAAAAAAAGTAATTATGCACTTACAAATTTTTTTTTAGGCAATATTATAAGAATTGGTTGCTCTCAAAATTTGAATCGTTACATATACAACTTAGGCCCATAGGCGCTTTCAGAAAAATTTTAAAGATGTATAAAAATACTTTTTTTCTTTTTGGCCAAAATTCTATTTCCAAAAATCAACTTTAAAAAACTTTAGAGAATTCAATTGTTTTTAATGTTGCATTGCAAAATTTTGGAAAATCTTAAAAAAAAATCCATTTTGGC
>JBAMCJ010005624.1:0-49056 GCA_037075205.1 Drosophila prostipennis | reverse complement strand
GCGCCACTGTGCGGCGCTCGTAACAGTTTATCCAGGTCCGCCACTTTGTATGCTCTGAGGGCATCATTAGACTTGGTGTGCAGTTCTCCCGGATGATGTTGAGGGACTCTCTCGGCGAATAACTAAGTGGCCTTATCTTAGTCTACATGTCTATCATGTAGTCCTTAAACTCCTCCCCGTAGTCTTGCTTCCTCTGCCTGACTTTGTCCGAAAGCTTAGAGAAAAAGTCTCTCGGGAAGAAATAGGTGTGAAAACTCTCGATGAATTCCGCCCAATGCCCTCCCTTTGAGTAATTCTGGCATGGCGCAGGGAATCATATCCAAGTCCAGGCCGTATGTGTTTGCGGAATACTCCACTTGCTCTAGAAACTCGAACGGTTTCTCAATGCCGTCGAACTTAAACGACCATTCGCGGACTTGTTTCGCGACCTTGGCATAGTCTGGTTGGCTGAGTGTCGGTATCGGTGCTGCCGTTTTCCTCTCCTGGGTTCGCTCTCTCTTTTGACTCTCCTTTTGCATGTTGTCAAAGCTCAGACTTGCCACTAGGTCTTTCCCTTCGGCGGGTGTCAGTGTGATGCTTGGGCTTGTTTTCTCGGGGTATGCTGCCTCCAACTCGATCCAGACCGCGGCAAGTTTCGGGTCGATCTCCGTCTCAGATTAGTATTCTAATCTTCTTCTCTTGTTTTCTGCTTTACCTTCCAGAGCGATGCCTAGCCTCTGTGCGACGTAGGCGAAGTCCACTGTCTTAAGGCGGTAAATCCACTTCTTTCCCATTCTGCTTTCACTGCTGGAACAATAACGTTTTGGGCGCCATATTTAGGTCTGCTCGCTACGAGATTCGTGCGGCTAGCTCGTCCCACCAAATTTATATAAACGTGACCGCCCAGTAGATCAGTAGGTCAGTGAGAAAGCACAGAATTTGCGGGTTCGTAGCGGGTTTGTATTACGGGTGTAATCGTACAGTGACCTGGCAGGCTCGGCTGGTCTTGAATCGCCACTCGTTGCCGTCAACGACTGCTGGTAGCCTTGATGACTCGGTGCTTCCCTCGTTGACTGGGTGCTCTGGTTCCGTAGCCCCCTGTAGCTCCCTCGACGATCCTTGAAGCTCCCTGAAGACCATGAAGCTCCCTGAAGACGCTGGGCGCTGCTCGCTGCCGAGATTTGGTACTTGTTCTCCTGGTCCAAAGTTCACATCAGGGTCCAAAGTCCGGTGCAATTCCGTTATTTCCCTTTTGCACACGGCACTCTCCACAATAACTCTCCAAACTCTCTTTGTCCGAGCTCCCTCTCTCACCACGAAGTCTCCAATTTCTCATTATACACTTCTTGGTCTCCAAACTTTCTTTCTCCGCTCCTTGGTTTCCAAACTCTCTATTTCAGCGCTTCTTTCCTTTCGCTCTTCGCCGCGCCGCTTCTACGCGAATTTGCCGCGTAAATGGTAAACGGCCGGCCATCCGCTGATGCAGGAATTTTGTGGGGAGTTAAAAGAGCCCGTCAATGTTCGTCAAAATTGGATGACGGACTAGCTGGGGAAATTTTCGGAACGGAAAAACCTTAAGAGGATCGAGCTCTGTGGAAAGACCCTACCAGCAAGAAATCATCGGGTGTGAAGTTAGTTCGGCGCGTGCTAAACTGCGCCCAAATCATTGAATTATAACTGGTGCTAGTGGAACACATACAGTAGGGGAGTGTAGGGTAATGTGACGAGTAGGGTGATGTGACGAACTAGTCGAATCTCACATATGACGGCATGACAAAAATTCCAAATAAATGTAGTCGTCTCCTCTTATCGTGTCGACAATATATTTACAATAATATTAATAAGAAGTCCCGTAATTTGTGCGTGAGGTAGTGGTGGTGCGCAATTTAGCAAACCTATTTAATTTATTTGTGTTTCAGCAGTGCCAGAGCGAAGATGAGTGGAACATAAAATCATCATGAGATCTTTATCAACAGTTTTTGGTACCTCGCGTTTTTTTCTTTTCCGCCGTTTGAGAGTGACACCGTTTTTGCTCCAAGTCTACCTTGTAGGGTATCGTGACGAATTTTTTGTAGGGTATTGTGACGAATTCAAGAATTTTATTGTTATCGAAGAAGAAGATTGTCATTTTGTATGCAGATTCTAGGAGTTCCTACGCAGCGCAAGTTTATTTCAAAAAGGTGCCACGCCCCCTCTAACGCCCACAATCGCTTATATACGATTTTAAAAATTTAAATATTTGGGAAAAGTAAAAATGCAGTTTTGTTGTGTTTTTTAATACCTATCGAAATGTAGAAGAAATTTTTAAAATCGGACCATTTGTTAAAAAGTTATGCCTGATCAAAGCTTTATCTCAATCTCCCTTGCACTCCTTTTAGCTGAGTAACGGGTATCTGATAGTCGGTGCACCCGAATATAGCGTTCTCTCTTGTTATACCCTTGCAGAGGGTATTATGATTTCAGTCAGAAGTTTGCAACGCTGTGAAGGAGACGTTTCCGACCCTATAAAGTATATATATTCTTGATCAGCATCACTAGACGAGTCGATCTAGCCATGTCCGACTGTCCGTCCGTTTCTTCGCAAACTAGTCTCTTAGTTTTTAAGCTATCGGGATAAAACTTTCCCAAAAGACTTCTTTCTATTGCAGGTAGTATATAAGTCGGAATGATCCGGATCGGACAACTATATAGCTCCCATAGGAATAATCGGGAAAAAAAATGTAAAAAAAATATATTTTGGGTGTTTTTGAACAATATTTTTGGAAATACCATTTATTATCTAATTCTGAATTTCGAATAACATTTTATCAAAATCGGACGACTATATCATATAGCTGCCATTGAAAATAAATTATTGCTTCGTTGGTTTTTATTGTATTCTTTTCTACTCATTTTAAAGGTTTTCGAATTTCGATTTTATATTTATAATAAGATTCCATTATATATTTATACCCGTTACTCGTAGAGTAAAAGGGTATATTGTATTCGTGCAAAAGTATGTAACAGCTAGAAGGAAGTATTTCCGACCCTATAAAGTATATATATTATATATAAAGTATATATATATCAGGATCACTAGCCGAGTCGATCTAGCCATGTCTGTCTGTCCGTCTGTATGAACGCTGAGATCTCGGAAACTATAAAAGCTAGAGGATTGGTATTTGGCAGGAAGATTCTTGGAGCTCCTACTCAAGGCAAGTTTATTTCAAAAAGGTGCCACGCCCCCTCTAACGCCCACAATCGCTTATATACGATTTTAAAAAGTTAAATATTTCGGAAAATTAAAAATGAAGTTTTGTTGTGTTTATCAATATGAGGTATTTAGAAATGTAGAGGACATTTTTTAAATCGGAACATTCGTTAAAAGGTTATGCCTGATCAAACTTTTATCTCCATCTCCCTCGCACTCCCTTTAGCTGAGTAACGGGTATATGATAGTCGGGGCACCCGACTACAGCGTTCTCTCTTCTTTTCCTTGGGATTACGTAGTCATTGGGGGGGGGGGGGGAGGGGGTTTGTTTATTGAAAGATTACTTTGGATCACCAGGGGCGCGAGGGGGTCGAAAATCACCAAAATCGTGATTACGTAATATATGGACAGTCCCTAAGATGATTATTTGCATACGTTTTTTCAGTAGACAAAAAATACAATTAAAAACAAGAAAGGAAGCTAGCTTCGGCCAGCCGAAGCTTATATACCCTTGCAGATAATTCCTATTAATCACTAATTTTCCGATCGTTCCTATGGGAGCTATATGATATAGTTGTCCGATCCGGCTCGTTCCGACTTATATACTACCTGCAACAGAAAGAAAACTTTTAGGAAAGTTTTAGCCCGATAGCTTTAAAACTGAGAGACTAGTTTGCGTAGAAACAGACAGACGGATGGACAGACGGACAGAAGGACAGATGGACAGGCCGACATGGCTAGATCGACTCGTCTAGTGATGCTGATCAAGAATATATATACTTTATGTCGGAAACGTCTCCTTCACTGCGTTGCAAACTTCTGACTGAAATCATAATACCCTCTGCAAGGGTATAAAAATGTGACAAATTCTACACTTTTTTTATAGGAACTCATTTAAGCAATTAAATAATTTAAACAATTAATTAATTTTACAGGAACTCATTTAAACGTAATTACTTTGATTGAAAATATGAGAAAAGCACCCTTGTTTTTTATAGCAAAGCCGGGAACTTTAAAATTAAATTACAAAAGAACCTTGGCCGACCGCCAAGTTCTTTTTGCACGTAAATTCTTAAGAAATCGCGGTCCATCGAGGATAATTTTTTCGCGAATTTCGGGGGTGAGTCCGCTAATATATAGTATTACCATTTGTTCTTCTTTGGTAGCAAAAAGTTGTATGTATGTTGTTCTATTATGTTATACAAGAATTTCCTCATTGGTTATTTTAAAAAAATTCTCAAGAAACCGTGAATTCATATTTTTGACTACAGTCACAAACTCACTCTCATAGAGATCAGTCGTGCCTTTCTATCATCGTCTCAAATCCAAAGCTTATCTTACAAGCCACAACAACAATTCATTAACCAAACCGTAACTGCAAGTGCAAGAAGAGCAAATGCCAAACATAACCTACGCGGCATACGTAGCAAGATGGGAGTCCCACCCGACCGGGGGTCCAATAACTTGGAAGTCTTAGAAAGTACCGGCCCTATATACATTACTATAGCTAGATCAGATCCAAATCTCGATCTAAGCAACATCTCACCATTCTTGATCAAGAACCATATTGACTTTACCTACAGCGGGGACGTGGAAGAATGTAAAAAACTTAGAAACGGAACTCTTTTAGTTAGCAAAGAGACTACTCCAGCTTAAAGCTTTCACTGAGATAGCCGTAAACGTCCAACCCCACAACTCTCTTAATTATACCAAGGGAGTCATATACAATAATGACATTAGAGGAATCGACGAAGACATAATAAAAAGAGAACTGGCTACTCAGCGAGTCTACGACATTAAGAAAATACTCGAGAGAAAAAACGGTATTCTCACAGAAACCGGCCTCGTTATTCTTACCTTCAACACTGTCACTCTCCCGAATTATATTGGGTTGGCAAGAAAGTCATGTCGTTTTTTTTCAATATTTTCAAAGATGATTAATTTATATCATTATGATTAAATTTATATATTAATCAATTATGTATTGGTCGTTTTGTTCGACCACTAATGACCATCTCTCGGGCAGCTGCATAATTCCGCGCTCGAAGAACTTTTGGTCTTTTCCAGCAAAAAATCGAGACAAGTGGTTTTCGACAGCCTCATCTGAATCAAAGTTTTTACCATTCAAAGAGTTTTGAAGAGAGCGAAACAAATGGTAATCTGAAGGTGCTAAGTCCGGACTACAAGGTGGATGTGGTAGCACTCCCCAATTCAGCTCCGTTAATTTTTGCCGAGTGACCAAAGATGTGTGGGGCCTAGCGTTGTCATGGTGAAAGACTATACCCTTGCGATTAGCTAGTGCCGGCTCCTTTTATTTAATTTTTTCCGCCAAATTAGATAGCTGTCGACAGTACACATCTGAATTGATGGTTTCATTCCGTCCCAGCAGCTCAAAGTGCACTACACCCTTCCAATTCCACCAAACAGACAGCATAACTTTCCTCTGATGGATATCGGCCTTTGATGAGGCTTGGGCTTGCTCATCTTTCTTGCTCCATGATCTTTTTCGTTGGACATTATTGCAAACAACCCACTTTTCGTCGCCAGTAATGATCCGCTTCAAAAAAGGATCGTTTTTAATCCGTTGCAGCAGAGAATAGCAGATATTTGTTACGCTTACTTAGGTGAATTTCCTTTAAGGGGTTATATACCTTTTTGAGCGAAAAAGTTGAGGGAACTTTGGATTTTGTTTCAGGTGTGTAGCAATTATTTTATGAAACTGAAGTTATTCGGCCCTGTTCTAGTTTTTACTTCGGAAAAATTCACACGGATTCGAATTTCCCAGACCTGTTCCAAGACTCACTTCCGAAAGAACTGCACGGAATCGAATTTCCCTCTGTTGTTACTCTACTAACTTCCGAAAAATTCACACGGAAACTTTCCGACAAGCATTTGACAGGCGGATTTAAATCCGACAGTATAAATTAAAGCCAATCATATTTTTATGATATTCCTTGATGTTTTATGAACATAATTGCATCATCGGAATCGAAATTATTTGCATATATGAGTTAATAATAATTATTTTGTGGTTGCACCTCAAAACCCGGTCAATTCTAGCCTTGACAATTATTTCAAATCCCCTGCCCTTGTTCTAAATTCCGCTCGGATTTGACTAAAATCGGCCAGGGCTGTCATGGTACGCTGCAAAATAATAATTTTGTGAAGATGATTTGTTAACATTCTTATTATGCCAGTTTTTTTTATGGTAAGAATGATTATTTATCCGAGATACCTTAAAACATGTTTTGGTTTAAAATATCACTTAATTTAATGCTTAAACTGAGCGAAACCTTTTTAATAGGGATATTTTTTGGAGAACTCGGCAACCCTTTTCTTTTTAGTATTGTGTAGCGCTGGATGCAAAAAGGGGAACAAATAAGGGAAATTATATATTATGTTAAAGGGAAATTCGACAATGTTAACAAATTCACTTCCGAGTGAAAACTGGAACAGGCCGGATTATTTATTGATAGTACATATTTTTATCGAAACAACAAGCGTTTGATCTTGAAAAAATATGAATAATTTACAAAGTTATGGCAATTCTCTCGGAACCCTTTTTTTTATAGCGGCTTGCGGTGACCACGATGGAAGTCCAGCAGGTCAACTGAAATCAAAAAACCAAACAATTTTTATTAGTATAGTATTATTACCAGTTCGTGAACGATTATTTTCAAGAATATTTCCTTTTTTCTGCATACAGTAACAATTATTCCAAAAATTTCATTTTTCGAGTACTAAAAATTTTATTAAAAAATTTTTATCTGCGAAATCAAAATTGGCGCATCGTTCACGAACTCGGCACAATCATTACGAATAATTAAAAAAAAATGAAGAAGATCGATCAAATAGTTCTTGTGCAATCGTGGTCATTCATTTTCTTCACCGAATCGTATTTCGGCGAATCGCTAGCCCGTAGTAAACGGCCAACTTGTCTATCATTTTGCCCGTCAATTTTCCCTGGCCACCCATCCCTTGATTATTTTTTTTAGCGTTTCTCAGTCGTGTGCCCATTCTTTTCTGCACGTGTCCCATGCACTCTTTCTTCTGCACGACAAAGTCCTCGTATAGGGCTGCATTTTTTATAGAAGAAAAAGTTTTAAAGTCGCCGTCTCCGATGTAATTTGCGTACCTCACTCCATGCAATGTCTCAGAGCGTCCAAACATTTCAAGCATAGCGTCTACCTCCATCTTGCCAGCTGATCCAGAATGATTTGATGTGCACTTGGCTTCATGAGTTACAATCCATTCTTCATGCTCGGCAGTCTCCTTTTTCTTCTCCCACGTTTGGCACAATTTACAAATCGCACTTTTCACGACAATATCTACGATTGTAGTGCCCCACCAAAGAAGCGACCCCGTACAAGGAAGTGAATCCACGTTTCTTCCAAGTGCCATCGCCAGATACAGTCAAATGATTCTTGAACGGCCCCTCGTTCATATCTATTTCATCACGCACAGCAAAACTAATCAATCGATCGAATACTGATTGGACGGTAGTTAAAATTCTTTTCAATATGGCATCGTAAGATTTTTGTTTTATGAACGGTGGCATGTCTATAAACCCGTAAAATTTTTCACAGCCCGCTGCCCTCAAACCGAGCAATCGCATTGTCATTATAAAACGTCTGTTGATTTCATATGCGCCATCGATAATAGCACTTGCAATTATTTTACGCTGCTTACAGTCATCACATGTCACTGCAATTTTGAATCCAAGTCCTCGCATTTCTGTGGATGCGAATCGCACGGAACCATCGCACGTTTTGCATTTCACGAACTGAGAAAGATCCGTAAACACTTGGAAAACGTTAATGAATCGATATTCCACCGAATGATCAACCGGCACTTCAATTCCGTTCTTGACTTTCAGTTTTTTACGAGACGCACTGAAACTGCTTTCGTCCACTTCAACAGTTTGGGGATTAAAATACTGCTTCCTTTTTTTCGACCGCGATTTACGAGTTTTCGATGCTTCGCGAACTTCACGTGTAACTTTGCACTGGCTATTCATACTTATTTTTTTGAAAAAAACGGTAAAACGAGCAGCAGAGTTCTTTGATGACGGCGCAGTCATTTGCTTGCCGGGCGCAGTCATTGATTGCTGGGCGCAGCTTGACGCTGTCCGCATCCGTGACGAACCACGCATCAAAAAGCAGTTTTCCTATCGAACTATTATTCGGATCTCTATGAAAATTTAAGAAAATGTTCTCTAAAGGATATACTTTAAGATTCAGCAAACAAATTTTTTGGTTTTTTTGAAAAAAAAAAGGTATATAACCCCTTAACGAATGGAACTCCTAGAATCTGCATTCAAAATGTCAATTTTCTAGCTTTTATAGTTTCAGAGATCTCAGCGTTCATACGGACGGACAGACAGACAGACAAACAGACGGACATACGGACATGGCTATATCGACTCAGCTAGTGACCCTGATCAAGAATATATATACTTTATGGGGTCGGAAATGCTTCCTTCTAGCTGTTACATACTTTTGCACGAATACAATATACCCTTTTGCTCTACGAGTAACGGGTATAAACATGCATGCTAGGTGCAACCCAAGGCATCACTCCCCTATAGCTTATTTTAGAAGGCAAAAAGGGAGCGGACCGTGAAAATATGAAATGATAATATTTTAAACGGTACTCTTGAAAAAACAAATAAAAAGAACAAAAGAGAAATTGCAAGAACGCGCGCGGTTATTTCGTTTCTTATGCATTTCTTGTCACTTGCTTTTTGGAATTTGACCAGTTAAGTGTAGGGGAGAAACGGGCTTCAATAGTAAAAAAGGTTCCTTAGAGCACCAGAGGGCTGCATTAAAAAATTTGCCGTCCTGTGTTTTCAAAAGTTTGTTGTTGTAACTTATCTTCTTCTCGTCATATTGTATTGATATAATTGTACTATTAGACTAATTGGATAAGAAAAGATACAACAACAAACTTTTGAAATCACAGGGCGGCAACACTACTACTATTTTGACCGCAGCTGTATACTCTTATGTTTTTTGACTATGTTTTCTAGAATTTGTTTCTCTCTTATAAAAAATCTCAAAATTATTATTAAAGATAAAGAGTGTATCTTTTACAAAACTTTAACATCAAAACCAACCATGAATCCGATTTTCTTTGAGAGCTCCGGGAAGTTGGCCAATTTCAGCATTTTTCGAACTTTGAGGGCCTTTTGCTAAGAATCCTTGCGTCGGGGAACTTTTTGGAAAACGCAGTTTAACTTGGGGAATTCGTAACGAATCCAAAAATATAGCATCCATCGAGGTAAATTTAAAAAGCATTAAAAATGCTGCAGAGTGTAATAAATAATATGTATGTATGTCAACAACAAAAACTAAAATACAACATTTATCTAAACTAATATAATTGGAACAATACAAAATGGTCAGAAGCAAAGTCCTCCCAGAGCGGATTGACATAAAAAATCTAGAAAAATCAAATTAATTCGGAACTAATTAGGAGACGCGTGTGAGGTACAAATTAAAACAATAAACAACCCCAAAGTGCCCAAAAACTCGATTTGATTTTTTTTATATATTTCCTTTGTTATTTCTGTGTTATAAATGTTGTTAAAATGGTTTAAAAAAAATTATGCTCATAATCTTATGGCATACCCGCAACTAACTGCATTTAAATTTTTTGTAAATTTAGCATCCCTAACCAAGTCCCCAATATTTTCCAATTTTGTTGTGCCCATGTGACGTCACGCCTCCACATATGTATGTATGTATGTTCTGCTGGCGCACCCCAGCAGGAAAGTGAGAAGTTGGTTTTTGTGTTCTTGAAATCCTGTTCCTTTTTGCAGGCGGCGGTGTGGGGATAGATAATTTCTGAGCGTTAAATGGGGGTGGGTTTCTGAGTAGCATCAATATCAGGCCACTTATGCGCTGTGTGATTTCTGTGGCACTACGATTATAATATTTTTTAACAAAAAATCACCTACTTATAATATTCAAAAATCCTATGATTTACACCAAAACCAAAAGACTTGTTCTCACATTTATTTTTCATTTTTTGGTAATATTAAAATTAAATTTTTTGGTAATAAAAAAAATATTAATAATTGTTAATCAAATAAATTAAACTAAATAACTATTATCATAATGTCTATAATCATAATATTTATTGATGATTTTAATTTATTTTACTTAAAATTTTTACAAATAATAATAAGAATGAATGTGGGACATGACAACATTATAGAGAAAAGCCACGGTAAGACGATTAAAATATTTGATCACATTTATCAAGGAATTGCATTAAATTACAAAGAAAACTATTATTGTTTTTTAAATTTTAAAACATTTTCTATGAAATAAAATAATTTGATCGTCAGATTGTGGCCTAAGCCATTTTTTTGCGTTGCTAAATAATACAAATTCGTGTTGGTAGTATAGATAACATTTTAATTGGCGAAAATACTTATTACACGTATAATATACGTAACCTTTAATGATTACGGTCCCTAAAAAAATATTATTTAAACGAAATATTTCTTCGCGGGCAAAGTGTGACCTTAAGTTACAACGAAATTATGACCAATTTTATCTTTCTTTGAAATGTTGGTATTATCAAATATATGATGCACGGTCACATCAGTTTCATTTTGTGAAATTAAAATTGAAAAAGTGAAAATAGTTGAATTTAATCTAAAAAACAAGAAAAAGGTGAGTGATAAAGTACATGTTGTCGTTTAATAATCTTTATTTCAGCGCTACAGAGGTTAGTACCGAAGATATTTTCGCTATTAATAAATATAAGCCACCAGATGCTATCTTCAACACAAATTCTGCATTTTAGTGTCAGTTGAAATGTTTTTAATCTTCACCAGCGGTAAATGGTGTGCGGTTGTATGAATAGTACTTCAGTACTAACTTAGTTGCTTAACTTAATCAAAATATTACATTTATTTCAGCCAGGTCGATTCTTCTTCTTGGGACCAGAACTGTTGCGCCTGCATTTCCCATATTTGATTTTTTCTTCTCATAGTTTTTGATATAGATAACCGACAAAGAAGAGCTGAGCAGAGGGTAAATGATCGGCCATGGCATAATTTCTGGAGGGATCCCTTAATTTTGTACGGAGATGTAATAATTTTATTCATGGTCTTACATTCATATATTAATTATTTTTGATATTTTCAGAAGACAGGCTTACAAGTCACGGAAAACCGGGAATGCTTCAGACACTAAAAATTTTTAATTCCAATGCGTCGATTGTAAATATTATTAATAAATACACATACAAATATTACATGAAAAAAAGTAATTTTTATTGTGGGAAATCAGATACTGCAAAGCAGTGGAAAACCATAACTGGGAGGTTGTAGAAAAGCAGATATTGCAAGTGGAGGAAAACCATAACTGGGTATGTTATGTTATTTTCCAGTGGTTTTTTCCCGGTGGGTATACATATTTCGTGAGTGTGTGTGTACACAGCAGCCCACCGGGAAAAAACCACTGGAAAATAACATATTTTCATCAGGTTTCTCCATAGAAGCGGAAGGGACTAAACCTCCTTCACCCCCTTACATTTCTTCCATCTCTGGTTTCAAAATACACGGGGGTGACACAAAAAGTAAGGGAAAAATGAGGTTTCTATCTGGATCTCTGGCAGTAGAATGCAGGCCAAAAACCACTGGTTTTTCGACTTCCCGCATTATAGATTTTCCACACGTACCCAGTTATGGTTTTCCTCCACTTGCAATATCTGCTTTTCTACAACCTCCCAGTTATGGTTTTCCACTGCTTTGCAGTATCTGATTTCCCACAATAAAAATTACTTTTTTTCATGTAATATTTGTATGTATTTATTAATAATATTTACAATCGACGCATTGGAATTAAAAATTGTTAGTGTCTGAAGCATTCCCGGTTTTCCATGACTTGTAAGCCTGTCTTCTGAAAATATCAAAAATAATTAATACATGAATGTAAGACCAGGAATAATTGTAATTACCATTATTACATCTCCGTACAAAATTAAGGGATCTCTCTTCTTTGTCGGTTATCTATATCAAAAACTATGAGAAGAAAAAATCAAATATGGGAAATGCAGGCGCAACAGTTCTGGTCCCAAGAAGAAGAATCGACCTGGCTGAAATAAATGTAATATTTTGATTAAGTTAAGCAACTAAGTTAGTACTGAAGTACTATTCATACAACCGCACACCATTTACCGCTGGTGAAGATTAAAAACATTTCAACTGACACTAAAATGCAGAATTTGTGTTGAAGATAGCATCTGGTGGCTTATATTTATTAATAGCGAAAATATCTTCGGTACTAACCTCTGTAGCGCTGAAATAAAGATTATTAAACGACAACATGTACTTTATCACTCACCTTTTTCTTGTTTTTTAGATTAAATTCAACTATTTTCACTTTTTCAATTTTAATTTCACGAAATGAAACTGATGTGACCGTGCATCATATATTTGATAATACCAACATTTCAAAGAAAGATAAAATTGGTCATAATTTCGTTGTAACTTAAGGTCACACTTTGCCCGCGAAGAAATATTTCGTTTAAATAATATTTTTTTAGGGACCGTAATCATTAAAGGTTACGTATATTATACGTGTAATAAGTATTTTCGCCAATTAAAATGTTATCTATACTACCAACACGAATTTGTATTATTTAGCAACGCAAAAAAATGGCTTAGGCCACAATCTGACGATCAAATTATTTTATTTCATAGAAAATGTTTTAAAATGTAAAAAACAATAATAGTTTTCTTTGTAATTTAATTCAATTCCTTGATAAATGTGATCAAATATTTTAATCGTCTTACCGTGGCTTTTCTCTATAATGTTGTCATGTCCCACATTCATTCTTATTATTATTTGTAAAAATTTTGAGTAAAATAAATTAAAATCATCAATAAATATTATGATTATAGACATTATGATAATAGTTATTTAGTTTAATTTATTTGATTAACAATTATTAATATTTTTTTTATTACCAAAAAATTTAATTTTAATATTACCAAAAAATGAAAAATAAATGTGAGAACAAGTCTTTTGGTTTTGGTGTAAATCATAGGATTTTTGAATATTATAAGTAGGTGATTTTTTGTTAAAAAATATTATAATCGTAGTGCCACAGAAATCACACAGCGCATAAGTGGCCTGATATTGATGCTACTCAGAAACCCACCCCCATTTAACGCTCAGAAATTATCTATCCCCACACCGCCGCCTGCAAAAAGGAACAGGATTTCAAGAACACAAAAACCAACTTCTCACTTTCCTGCTGGGTATCCAAAAAATGCGTATTTTACACACACACGTTTGTGTGTGTGCATTGCAGCTGACTAAGGAATTGAGGTTCGCTCAAATTCAAGATAATACTGATATCCTTTTGCTAAAAGAATATTTCATTTACATTTTTACAACAGATTTAAGACATTTTGTAACCGATTTTTGTGATTTAAAATTCAAATCGCATTGATAATATTAAAAGAACATTAAATATTCAAACCAATTGATTCTCTTGCTCTTTATTACACGTGCCTCATATTGTTTAAACCAGCGGTCGGCAGCGTCCTATTAAGTAAGCATAGGAAATTGCTCTGCCCATACGATGCCTCTCACGTACACTGTAGAACAGCGGTCTGCACACACACATCGAAGAGCTGCCCAGTGCACTATGGGAAAAAAGTCGATTTTTTTGGCATAAACTCTAGTTTTAAAGAAAAAAATTTGAAATTTTTTATATATACTATTTATTTATTTATTTCTTTATTCGCCAACAGTAAAAAACCTTAACTGGCTACTAACTAATACTAAATTAAATACTAAGTGAGGCAAAATAATTATATAAGTTTTTCTTTATTAAATCTCTAGGGGAGCATGGGTCCAACCGCATGTGAGATGGCAACTTATTATAAAAATGCTGGGCTCTACACAACGGCTCATTGTGGGCATAATTGGCTCTGTAAGCCGGTACAAAAAATGGTTCAAACGTTCTTAACGATCTACCAGGCACCGATAACCCTATGCTGCCCAGCAGTGCAGGGCAGTCGATTTCAGAGGTCAGCAAGTCACATATAAAAACTAATGAACTGGTAGTTCTCCGATCTTCTAGGGAAGAAAGGTGAACAAGCCGACATTTGGCAGAATAAGACGGGACCGGGTCATTGAAATTTAAAGTCAGAAGGGCAAAACGTAGAAACTGTTTCTGTACACGCTCAAGCCGGTTTATGTGAATAGTACCCGTCGGGTTCCAGATGAACGAGGCGTATTCCAGTTTTGACCTAATGAAGGCTGAATATAAGCTTAGCTTCGTGTAGGGATCTTTAAATTGCGCGGCATTTCTTTTTACAAAACCATACATAGCGTAGGCCTTAGGAATAATATAGTTAATATGTTCAATGAACATAAGTTTACTGTCAAACATTACTCCTAGGTCCAGGGATTCATTTCTCAGGGACAGAATATGGGAGTCAATTGAATACGAGAAAAGGATATTAAATATTCGTTTACTGTACCTAACGAAGAAACATTTTGACAAATTCAGAGGCAAATTATTACGAGAACACCAATTTCCCACCCTTTCTAGGTCATTTTGAAGAAGGTCACTATCGGAGATAGAATTCACAGCTCTGAATATTTTAAGATCGTCAGCGAACAACAGGAATTCCGAGTTCTTTATGCAATAGCTAATATCATTTATGAAGACAATGAACAGCAACGGACCCAAAGCACTTCCCTGAGGAAGGCCAGAAGTTGCCACATATGGGCTAGAATAAACAGCATTGCATTCAACTTTGTAAATCCGATCATCTAAATATGATTTGAACCAGCTAAGTAATAGTGAGTGAAATCCCATTTTCTGCAGTTTAGCTAATAAAGCATTATGGGAGACTTTATCAAATGCTTTAGCGAAATCGGTGTAGACCACATCAACTTGATGATGACTGAGAAACGAGTGGGTGCAAAAATTATTGAACGTAGCTAAGTTTGTGGTAGTCGACCGTCGAGGCATAAAACCATGTTGGTTAGGACTGATGATCCGACCAACAAGAAAAGTTAGCTGCTTGGCTACAATTCGTTCGAACATTTTTGAGACATTGCTGAGCTTTGCAATTGGCCTATAATTTGAAACAATATTTTTTGAACCCGACTTGAAAATAGGAGTAACAGTGGCCAGTTTCCATCTATGCGTAAAAACACCAGTGGAAAGAGATAAATTAAAGATGATTTTAAGGGGCTCACAAAGAACACCTATACAATTTTTCAAAATAAATGGAGAAAGGCCATCACAATCTAATTTTTCTGACTCATTAAAGCTTTCAGCCGCCAGATGGCAATCAGAATCGGTGACATCTAAGCAACCAATATTTAACATAGTAGGGATGGCATTGAGCGAATCATCGTCATTCCACAGCGAGCCCGGCTCAAAGTTAGATGCAAAGAACTTGGCAAATAGATTAGCGACCCCAATATCCGAGGAGGCTGAATGATCTTCAAATGACATATGGGAAGGAAAGTAAGAAGATGTTCGTTTAGAATTGATAAAGTGCCAGAATGATTTAGGGTTGGTGGTTAATTTACGCTCTATATCAGCAATATATTGGTTGTATAAGAATTTATTGAGGAACTCAAACTCACGCTTATGCTGTTTGTAACGGTCAAAGTCACCAGCATCACCGCTTTCTAAGTAGCGCTTATAGAATTTATTTCTAAGGTTTTTATATTTCTTTAGTCCTTGCGTGTACCATGGCAGTCTGTAACAACTTTGAACCCTAGTTTTAGCATATCTGCCCACAATAGTAGAGAGAAAAGATAAAAAAACTTCATAGCTTGTATTCACATCTGCATGCGAGAGGACCTCCGCCCATCTAATATTAGAAATATCGTTACGGATAGAGTCTAAACTGCTAGAATTAATATAAGTAAAAGGCAAGCGAGAATTAATTGGGCGAAAAATATAACAAGTAATAGAGATTAACAAAGGCTTGTGATGAGCATCACACGCGGCAAGTGGATTATCGCTGCAACATAAATTAATGCTTAAATCAGGATATACAAAAATTAAGTCTAGAAGCTTATTTAAATTATTAAATACATGGTTAATCTGGACTAATGCCATACTAAGAAGCTCATCAATGACTAAGATTTCGTAGGGAAGATGCAAGTTACTGGGAACCATTGCTGAGGACTCTGAATCATGAGCCCACACGAGCGAAGATAGGTTGAAGTCGCCCAAAACACATATGTACTGGCCCTCCTCCAGCTCCTGGTGTAGGTGGGCAATGTTATCAACGTGCGCTTTATATAGATCAAAACTGCTGCTAGGGGGTATATATGAGACTGTCAAGAAAATTGTTTCTGTAGGACCAGAGAGAGATACACAGATTTGATCGAGAAGGGAATCCTCATTCTGGAGACGAATAGCAGTGCAACGAAGTCCACGCCGCACAGCAATTAAAACGCCGCCACCTCTGGAGCATCTTGTTTTAACGGCATCACGATCCTTACGGAATACATGGTAAAGATTCGTATCGAAGAATTCATTATCAAAGAAATCCATGTTGAGCCAGGTTTCAACAAAAATGATGACGTCATGATCACATTGAGACGTTGCCAAGAAAAGGGAATGAGCTTTTGTACGCATACCACCGACATTTTGAAAATAAATATTGAAAGTTATATTATTTGTGCATGTACGGTCATCCCTGGTCATGCTATCAATACTTGGTCCAGCGTCATGGCCCGAATCCGTAAGAGGCCTTGCTGGGATCTTATCATAAGTATTAGAATTGTTAATAAGAACCTTCAGTAAAGTAGTTGTGCGGATACGAATAGGCTGGTGATCATCGCTCCAAATATTTCGTGGGCGGTCATTATTAGCATTCCGAATATGACTGCACGCAGGTGAATCCGCTCCTGTTAATAGTGCGCGAGAGCCCCCTCCAGCTGCCACAGCCCATTGTAGTTGTTGATGGGGAGAGCAACTCCAGAGAGCACCGGAAGAAAGTGATGAGAAAGAGGCGCAAGATGATGAGAGCGCAACTCCGAGGAGCGCGCCGATGTTAGAGCTTGGCGGATGGCGAAAGTCGCACAAAGCGGACAACAGCAGCTCCAGCTGATGTTGTTGACGATGCGACGGGAGAGAGGCGGAAGATAATGAGAGCGCAACTCCAAGGAGCGCGCCGATAATAGAGCTTGGCGGACGGCGAATGTCGCACAAAGCGGACAACAACAGCTCCGGCTGATGTTGTTGACGATGTGACGGGAGCGAGGCGGAAGATGATGAGAGCGCTACTCCGAGGAGCGCGCCGATAATAGAGCTTGGCGGATGACGAAAGTCGCACAAAGCGGACAACAGCAGCTCCAGCTGATGTTGACGATGCGACGGGAGAGAGGCGGAAGATAATGAGAGCGCAACTCCAAGGAGCGCGCCGATAATAGAGCTTGGCGGACGGCGAATGTCGCACAAAGCGGACAACAACAGCTCCGGCTGATGTTGTTGACGATGCGACGGGAGAGAGGCGGAAGATGATGAGAGCGCTACTCCAAGGAGCGCGCCGCTATTAGAGCCGGGCGGTTGGCGAAAGTCGCACAAAGCGGACAGCAACAGCTCCAGCTGAAGTTGACGATGCGACGGGAGAGAGGCGGAAGATGATGAGAGAGCAGTGACCAAGGCTTGCAAAAAATGTCCCGCAAAAGTATCGACGCCAGTGGCGCCGATTACTAGGGGTTTTTTGATGGATGACTTGACGTTGAAGTTTGTGCAGCCTCCGGCAAATTGGATACGATTTTATCCACGTCCATAACGGCCCGTTCTCTATGAATAAATCTTTTGACCTTAACTGAGTTTGGCCAAAAATCATTCTTGAAGACTGAATCATAAAGGTGATCAGGGATACCAAGCTTGAAATTTACAAACTTTAAAGTTGCAACGTCAAAATCTTTTTTTACAAGTTTTACACAAGTGAAAGAATTAGCGTCCACATTAAGCTTGGTGGACACATATTTTAAAACAGCAGCAGGATCGGTAGCTGTTGCAAACTTTCCGACATGCAAGAATTTCTTACTTGGCAATACGAGAAGATCTTCGGCACTAGGAGCCACTCCAACAATATGCTTATTGGGCTTGTTGTTGTTCCTTCTCTTCTTATTTCGAACTTGTATGAAATTTCCTCTCCCGATATCCAGAGCTGGATTAGATGGGTCAACGACCGCGGAAGACGTAGCAGCAGCAGCCGCATATGACTGGGGAGCTGCAGTTACGTTGGCAGGCCTCGGTTGACGAGGCTTAAGATTTATGTTTTGATTTTGATTCAATGCATCATTTTTAGGTGGGAATGCCTCCAAAAATGTATTATTAAGGCCCTGATATAAGCATTCCAGGGCTTGCAATTTAGCATCAAGTTCATCAATTTTAGAATGCGAATCATTCGCAACCACACAGCTGTCACATTGCCACAGTATGTTTGGATTTAATAGAATTTTGATCACATCGTCCGGGAGGTCAACGCAAGAAGTATGATAAGCGCGCCGGCACAAAGAAGAACAGCGGATAGCATCCGAGGCGCGAAGCTGGGCCGGTGTAACATCGGTATTGCACTCGGGACAGCGGTGAAGCAACATAGCGAGAATTATAAGCACGTCCGAACGCAAAGAAAGCTAGCTGACGACTGATAAAGATGCAAGATGCAAGATAAAGGTGCAATTTCGGTTTTTGTTACTTTTTGAATCGGACCATTGCCTTCATCCACCGCCCACGCCGCATAAATAAATGATGTGGCAGGGATTTTAAAAAATGTTTATTTGTATTGGTAAGGCGGTAAAATAATTTCGGTTTTCTTTATTTTTTGAAATTTGTCAAAAAAAAAAAATGTTTACCATATACAAGAAAAGCAGATGCTAATTTTAGCTTTAACTATGGTGCTGCTTCTTTATATTTGAGCCTTTTGCAGCAAGGTTTATCATAAATTCTTTGTTCTTTCTATTTTTAAGCTTGATGCAAGCCCCATATAATGTTTTTTTATTAAAAAATTTTTTTTTATAAGTTTATATGTTGCTGGACAAAAGTAAGTTTTTAGAAGAAACGTGCAAAAAGTTGCAAAAATTATTAGTTTTGCGATATTAAGGATACATTTGGTAATAACTTTCCGTTTTTACCTTTTTGCAACTTTTGCCATTTATAACACCTCGGAACACAAACAAACTTGTTAGTATTAAGCTAAAAATATACACATATAAAACAGTTCACAGTTGGACAACAAGCCATAATAATCAAAACATGTAATCTAAGATACATTTATAAATACCTTTGCTACGATTTGCCATAATCAGAAATAATAAATCAATTTGTTGCTTCACAAAATAAGCACTGAAAGTTTGCAAAGATTTTTCACTAATTTACGCACACAACAGAAGTCAATCGAACAGCTAACTTTGTTCGTTTATCAACACTATAGTGTTGTTCGTAAAAAAATCTTAGATAACGGTTCTTGGCTAATTAGGGTATGTAAATTCAAAAAATATATTTTATTTTTAAAAATAATTTATAAAATAAGTTGATTTTATGCCAAAAAAAATGACTTTTTCCCATAGTGCGGTGGAGAATAATAACAATTTTTTTTAATATCTATCCTATCCTATCTTATATTTGTTTTCTAAATAAATAGGTTTTCTATTAATAAAACAAGAGAGAACGCTATAGTCGGGTTGGTGTCCCGACTATGTAATACCCGTCACTCGGCTAAAGGGAGTGCGAGGGAGATGGAGATATAAACTTTGATCAGCTATAACTTTTTAACGAATGGTTGGTGGTGTGTTTACAACCGTAAGGAAAAAAAACCGAAATTCTATTTGTGCATAGGGAGTATATATTAAAATTTTCAAGGCTCTATCTTTAAAACTAGAGTTTATGCCAAAAAAATTGACTTTTTCCCCATAGTGCACCGTATGTCTCTGAAGGAAAAGCCAAAAAGTTAAAAATTTGGAGGTTTTTTTTCTAAAAGGGGCAAAAACGTTACTCGTAGAGTAAAAGGGTATATTGTATTCGTGCAAAAGTATGTAACAGCTAGAAGGAAGCGCTTCCGACCCCATAAAGTATATATATTCTTGATCAGGATCACTAGCCGAGTCGATCTAGCCATGTCCGTCTGTCCGTCTGTCTGTCTGTATGAACGCTGTGATCTCGGAAACTACAAAAGCTAGAAAGTTGGGATTACCAACACATATTCTTGGGCTTCCTACGCAGCGCAAGTTTATTTCAGCCGAGCGCCACGCCCAATCTAACGCCCACAATCACCCATAATCGCCCACAAACTATACTAAAATGTGTCTGGCGCCCACATTTTTAAAGATTTTGGATAAGTATAAATGCAATTCTGTTGTGTTCAGTTATACCTATCGAAATGTAGAAGAAATTTTTTAAATCGGACCATTCGTTAAAAAGTTAGGCCTGATCAAAGTTTATATCTCCATCTCACTCGCACTCCCTTTAGCCGAGTGACGGGTATTAGATAGTCGGGACATCAACCCGACTATAGCGTTCTCTCTTGTTTTGTTAATACATCAGCGTAGATTTTTAACTAAAGCTTAACAGAACACAAACACTTTTGTTAGTTTTCGGCTAAAATAGAAAGACACAAGACATTAAATAACTGGACAATGCAAACAGTTACAACACAATTTGTTTTGAGAAGTATTTAAGCATACCTTGACTTAAATTTTCCATATTTATACCCTTGCAGAGGGTATTATGATTTCAGAGGGTATTATGGTATTAAGTTTGCAACGCAGTGAAGGAGACGTTTCCGACATAAAGTATATATAGTATATCACTAGTGTAGTATGCACATATATAGAGTACACACTGTACCAACGGCAACAATGTCAATGCCGAATATGCAGGATCAGCACTCTTCAAGTGCAAACGCAATCCGATCGCGCACGCCTTCCGCGGGCGATAAGTGGCTGCGTCGGCAGTTCCCACAGCTTGGCGACAGCAACAAATTGATCCAAATGTAAGTGCACATAACATTCCCTCTCTGAGAACCACTCTCAGATATGTATAAGATTTATATGAAATTAGGCTAATACATAAATCCGCTGCGCCGCTGCCGGCTTGACCGACAGCGCTGCCCCAGATTGAGGGCTAAGAAGGAGTTATAGAAATCTATGGAGATCAGTCTAATTAAGCAATTCAATTAAGAATGAACTACAAAATAAAGAAAGACCTGTCGGTCAAAGAATTATACAGAACAACCGAGTTATTACAAGTGTGATGATATTCGTTCTACTACATGGCGACCGTGACAGTGAAACTAAAAAAAAAAAAAAATTTTTTTAAATAAAATAAAATTGGCATGTACGCCTCTATAAATACAAAATAACAATTATCACCTTGGAAAGTGCTAAAAAAAAATAATAAATCAAGAACACCGATGATGCAAATCTGCAATGATTTTATTTTGTGAGCAATCAATGTGAAGCAGTGCAAACAAACAATAAGTATGAAACTTTAAAAAAAAAAAGAAGAGATCGAGGACTTGCTTGTGCGGGACCAGCACCGGCGCCGCCCGAGTCAAAAGGGCCAAAAGGAAACAAAAACAAAAAAAAAATAATGATAAAATAAAAAAAAATATTAATCACCGAAATCTTTGCTTGTGCGGGACCAGCACCGGCGCCGCCCGAGTCAAAAGGGCCAAAAGGAAACGAAAACAAAAAAATGATGAAATAATAAAAAAAAAAAAAAAACAAAATTAATCATCGAAATCACTGCCTGTGCAAGGACCAGCACCGGCGCCGCCTGAGCCCATAGGCCCCGGACAACGGCAGCAGAGACGACACCAAGTGCGGAAAGAATAGGCAAATCTTTCTGCACCAACGATGGAAATAAATCCGGACCGATGTCGGCAGAAAATTTTTTTTTGAAATTATACAAATAAAAGAAACTATTATAACTTTGAGCTGTGCAAGAAGACGGCCCGAAGAGAAATTTTTTTGAAAGGCAGGACCAAAAATTGTAAAAAAAAAAAAACAAATTAATATAAACAAAAAAAAATAATAAGAATGAAAACTCTGTAATTTTGAGCTGTATACGAAGACGGCCCAAAAAAAAAAAAAAATAAAACAACATGAATAGGCACAAGTCATATTAATTGTAAAAAAAAAAAAAGACAAAAAAAAAAAACACAACACAAAAAAAAAAGAAGAAGCGAATATATATTTATAAATACACAATATAAATTGAACATATTTGAAAATATTAAATAAAAATTAAAATGGGGTGGTTCGGTTCGGACGACACCCAGTCTAAGGACAATAAGGCCAATGTTGTAAATGATATTAAAATAGTAGATCACACAGAAGATTTTAATGCTCTGTGGCTATTATTATTAATTCTTACAATTACAAGCGTTGCTCAATTCATGCTGACATTGTATATTAAACATAATAAATTGATCAAGAAAAGATACATCAGCAGAGCCAACGACTTGGACAGGGTTTAGATTAAAATAAAATAATAATAATAAAAATAAAAAGAAAACCCAAGAACAGAAAATTTTTTTAAAAATTTTTTTTTTCCTTGTCTCCAAAATTTTTTATATACTTCTCAAAAACATATAATTTTTTTTTGTTATTATTCTCTCTCCTATCGTGACCAAAATTACAATAATGAACAAAAAATCGAAAAATAAGAAAAGAAAAGGTGGACTAAGAAAGAAAGCCTTCAACAGAATAGCCAAAATCAGGCAGGAACTAACTTCCAAAACAGAACCCACATGGGAAGAAGCTTGCAAGCTACACGCTGAATTGGACTTCCTAAAAAAATTTGTAAACAAAGAAATACCAAATCCGGAACAGACTCCAGTACCGGAACCAAATTATAAAATACCTGTACTTGGAGAACTGGATGGAAAAACCTTGCCACCATTAGCTAAAGAATTACCTAAGGAAAAACCAAAGTGCCCGGCAGATTGCCCAGGCCCTCTTTATTCACCATATTGCGAATATACTTGTGTACACACAATGCCCAAACAGTAATAACTTAAGCAAATTTGTTTTCTAAAATTAAGCAAACATAAAATAAAGACAAATAAATACTAAATACAATTTTACGTTTATCTTGTTTATTTTTCCCCATAACTTCAAATTAGTATGGAATGGGATCATTTAGCCAAACAAATCAGGGAAATAAAAGAAAAATTTGAGAAATCGTACAAATGTGTAAGCCAGAATAGGTTAATCCAAAGAGATACAATAAACAAACATGCGAGAATACTTGTCGAATCTTTTAACGAGGCAAGAATATTAGTGCATGAAAACAGAAGAACAATAAATGAAGCGAACTGGTCAAAAATATCAAAATTGTTGATCAAGTTACGTTCCAATTTGATAACAGTCAAAGAAAGGTATAAATTAGATATTTCTATACCTACAATCCTAAATACCCCTTTGACAATAGATACTAAGGAAAAACAAGAATTACCAGACCAAGTAGAAATAGAATCAGCTGAGGAAGAAGATTCAGAATCAATCGAAAATATTGATATAAAAGAAAAAGATCTACACGATCTAACAATTCCGGCGGTTATAAATTTACCGGAACAGGAAGAAGAAATTGAGGAGGAGAAAGAAGAAGAAGAAGAAGACTTAAACTCTTTAACAAGTGTAATAGAGACAACAGCATACATAATGACGGACGCAGCTGCCCAACGGGCCTACATTAAAGACATCTCAAATGCCATCCCAGAATTTAATGGGCAAAAACTACATCTTCAAAGATTTATAACAGCCTTGAAGTTAGTCAACCTGACAAAAGGCACATTTGAGGACATAGCTGTTGAAGTAATAAAGTCCAAAATAATAGGATCTACCCTATACAAAATACAAAATGAAACCACTATAAGTGCCATTATAAAAAAATTGCAAGATACTATAGTCGGTGAAACATCTGACGTAGTAAAGGCAAAAATGGCAAAGACAACCCAAAAAGGAAAAACCGCTGAAAAGTTTACCTCAGAAATTGATAACTTACGAAAGCTACTTGAAGCTTCGTATATCGATGAGGGCTTACCAGCCGAACATGCTGATAAATTCAGTACCAAAGAAGCCATAACCACAATGGTCAAAAATTGTGAACATGGTAGACTCAAAACCATTCTTGAAGCAGGAAACTTCAACACAATGAATGAAGCTGTCACAAAGTATATACAATGTAGTACTGAAATGACAGGAAATGCCAATTCAATCTTATACGCTCAAAAAGGACAAAACCAGCGTGGTAATTACAATAATAGAGGTAATTATCGCGGTAGAGGCAATGGCCGCGGTTATTATAATAATAATAATTATAATAATAATTATAATAATAATAATTATAACAATAATTATACACGCAACAACGGACAGAATTACAACAACAATTATAGAGGAAACAACAGAGGAAACAATAGAGGAAATTATAGAGGAAATAACCACCAAAATGGAGGTTATAACAATAATAACAATAACAATAACAACAGCAATGTTAGAGTAGCCCAAACGGCTTCGGAAAACTCCCAACAACCCTTAGGTACACAGCAGTAGAAAATATTAAAGTTCACGCCATCAATCTCAGTCAAAGCACATTCGTCACTTTTATAAATGTAGAAACAGGAAAAGAATTAGTATTTTTAGTAGACACTGGTGCGGAAATATCCATATTAAAAGAAAATTCTGATGGTTTTAAATACATCCAAGATAATTATATAATAAACATACAGGGAATAAGTCAAGAAGTTACCAAATCAAAAGGGCTAACTTCTATTGAAATCCAAACATCCAAATACATAATTCCACACGACTTTCATATAGTAAATTCACAATTTGCTATTCCTTGCGATGGAATACTAGGAATTGATTTTATTAAAAAATATAACTGTCAACTAGACTTTAAGCCATCCGAAGACTGGCTTATAATTAGACCAAATAATCTAAAGTACCCAATTTATGTTCCAATAACATACAGTTCTGGCAATAATTCAATCATTCTGCCAGCAAGATCTCAAGTTGTCCGAAGAATCGAATTAGATTCAGCAAAAGATAATATATTAATTCCAAATCAAGAAATTCAACATGGCATTTATATAGCAAATACCATAGCAACATCCTCAAATACATTTATAAGACTACTTAATACGACAAATACCGACCAAGTAGTTAGTATAAATAATTTAAAATATGAACCACTATCAAATTACGAAGTAATAAAAACAGATTTGGAAAACAGGGAAAAATCAGTCATTACACAACTTTCAAAAAACTTCCCACCACAATTCCATAAACAACTAACAACACTTTGCACAAAATATAGTGACGTATTCGGATTAGATACCGAATCGATAACAACAAACAATTTTTATAAGCAAAAATTGAGATTGAAGGACGATGAACCAGTATATATTAAAAACTATAGAAGTCCTCATAGCCAAAAAGATGAAATTGAAACACAAGTACAAAAACTTATTAATGACAACATAGTGGAACCATCTGTATCTGCTTATAATAGCCCACTCTTGTTGGTACCAAAGAAATCACTTCCGAATTCAGACAAGAAAAAATGGCGATTAGTAATTGACTATCGTCAGATTAATAAAAAACTTTTGTCCGACAAATTCCCACTCCCTAGAATTGATGACATCTTGGATCAACTAGGTAGAGCAAAATATTTTTCATGCCTCGACTTAATGTCAGGTTTTCACCAAATCGAGCTTGAAAAAAGTTCTAGAGATATAACGTCTTTCTCAACAAGCAATGGTTCGTATCGTTTCACGCGATTACCATTCGGTTTAAAAATAGCGCCAAACTCGTTTCAGAGAATGATGACTATAGCATTCTCTGGACTAGATCCTTCTCAAGCATTCCTTTACATGGATGATCTAATAGTCATCGGTTGTTCCGAAAAACATATGCTTAAAAACTTAACTGATGTCTTTGAAAAATGTAGGAAATACAACCTCAAATTACATCCTGAAAAATGCTCATTTTTCATGCACGAAGTAACTTTTCTAGGACACAAATGCACAGATAAAGGAATACTACCCGACGACAAAAAATACGACGTCATTAAAAATTACCCAGTCCCACATGATGCGGACAGCGCTAGACGATTTGTTGCATTCTGCAATTATTATAGACGCTTTATACAAAATTTCGCCGACTATGCTCGTCACATAACAAGATTATGTAAAAAAGATGTAAAATTCGAATGGACACCTAATTGCCAAACTGCTTTCGAACATCTAAAATCGGCATTAATAAGCCCTACTTTACTACAATACCCAGATTTCAATAAAGAATTTTGCATAATTACAGATGCAAGTAAGCAAGCGTGTGGAGCAGTTTTAACTCAAAACAAAAATGGACTCCAACTTCCAGTAGCATACGCATCTAGAGCATTTACAAAGGGTGAAAGTAACAAAAGTACAACAGAACAAGAACTGGCAGCAATTCATTGGGCAATAACATACTTCAGACCATATATCTATGGCAGACACTTCACTGTCAAAACAGATCACAGACCACTCACGTACTTGTTTTCAATGACAAATCCTAGCTCCAAACTGACACGCATGAGACTTGAATTAGAGGAGTATAATTTCACAGTAGAGTATCTAAAGGGTAAAGATAATTACGTAGCAGATGCGTTATCAAGAATAACCATCGAAGAACTAAAAAACATTACCAGAAATATAAATAAAGTCACTACACGATATCAAAGTAGACAGAAATCCTGCGCAGGAGAAAAACAAATAGAATTGCCTAGGCAATCTATAGAAAAAGCTTCAAAGCCCAACGTATTCGAAGTCATTAATAATGACGAAGTACGTAAAGTAGTGACCTTGCAAGTAAAAAATATGACCTGTTATTTTAAACGTGGAAAAACAATTACTGCAAGATATAATGTTAGCGATTTATTTACCAATGGAATTCTTGACTTAGGTCAGTTCTTCCAAAGGCTTGAAATGCAAGCCGGTATATATAAAATCAGCAAACTAAAAATGGCACCGTGGGAAAATATCTTTGAACAAGTTTCAATTGATAATTTTAAGAAAATGGGCAATAAAATATTAAAATCATTGAGAGTAGCGCTACTCAACCCGGTGACCCTAATAAAAAATGAAAAAGAAAAAGAAGCTATACTGTCTACATTTCACAACGATCCAGTACAAGGAGGTCACACAGGCATTACCAAAACCTTGGCCAAGGTCAAAAGACATTACTTTTGGAAAGGTATGACTCGATACATTACAGAGTACATACGAAAATGTCAAACATGCCAAAAATCAAAAGTGACAACACATACTAAGACTCCTATGACAATTACAGACATTCCAATAAATGCTTTCGACAGGGTGATAGTGGACACAATTGGTCCGCTACCAAAATCAGAAAATGGTAATGAATATGCAGTCACACTTATATGTGATTTAACAAAATATTTAGTTGCCATTCCAATTACCAATAAAAGTGCAAACACTGTTGCAAAAGCTATATTTGAGAATTTTATTCTAAAGTACGGTCCAATGAAGACGTTCATTTCGGACATGGGAACAGAATACAAAAATTCGATTATACAAGACATATGCAAATTCCTGAAAATCACAAATTTAACTTCAACAGCTCACCACCATCAGACAGTTGGAACAGTAGAGAGAAGTCATAGAACTTTCAACGAGTACATACGTTCATATATATCAGTTGATAAAACTGACTGGGACATTTGGCTTCAATATTTTGTATACTGTTTCAACACGACACCTTCCATGGCACATAATTATTGCCCATATGAATTAGTCTTTGGGAAAACTAATAATTTGCCAAAACATTTTAATAGTATAAATAATATAGAAGTAATCTATAATATAGAAGACTACGCAAAAGAAAGTAAATACAGGTTAGAAGTAGCATATAAAAGAGCTAGGATAATGATAGAAGATAACAAGAAAAAGAATAAGGAAATATATGATAAAAACGTTAATAATATACATATATCCGTAGGAGATAAAGTTTTATTAAAAAATGAAACAGGGCATAAGTTAGATTTTAAATATACAGGTCCGTATACTGTAACGGAAATAGGAGAAAGAGAAAATATTATTATCTCAAACATGAAAAATAAAAAACAAACAGTTCATAAAGATAGACTTAAAATTTTTTATTCTTAAACACTTTGACATCTAGTATGGCCTGATCAACCATACAGATACACAACCTTTATTAATAAATATAATAACTCATTTAAAAAAAAAAAAAAAAACTTATACCAGTTAATTTCATTTACAAAATATTATTTACATATTTTTATAAATTTTTATTCAATATTTTTATAACTTTTATGTTTTCATAAACAAATAAGGGGATCGAAATACGCTTCCCACAACCAAATTGGTTTAAACAAAATAAATATATATTCGCAAAAATTTAAAAAAAAAATATATATATAAAAAAAAAAAATATATATATATATTTTTCATATACTAATAAATAAATTATAATAAGAAATAAAAACTTCTAAAATAACTTCATAGTATTACGTTATTTTTCAAAAGGAGGGAGATGTAGTATGCACATATATAGAGTACACACTGTACCAACGGCAACAATGTCAATGCCGAATATGCAGGATCAGCACTCTTCAAGTGCAAACGCAATCCGATCGCGCACGCCTTCCGCGGGCGATAAGCGGCTGCGTCGGCAGTTCCCACAGCTTGGAGACAGCAACAAATTGATCCAAATGTAAGTGCACATAACATTCCCTCTCTGAGAACCACTCTCAGATATGTATAAGATTTATATGAAATTAGGCTAATACATAAATCCGCTGCGCCGCTGCCGGCTTGACCGACAGCGCTGCCCCAGATTGAGAGCTAAGAAGGAGTTATGGAAATCTATGGAGATCAGTCTAATTAAGCAATTCAATTAAGAATGAACTACCAAATAAAGAAAGACCTGTCGGTCTGAGAATTATACAGAACAACCGAATTATTACAAGTGTGTATTTGACTTGCTTGGCGGATATAAGAACGTAACGTCGATCTTCAACTTACATGGAGAAATGTATATAAAAAACGGATTACAACAAGTGTGATGATCTTCGTTCTACTACACTAGACGAGTCGATCTAGCCATGTCCGCCTGTCCGCAAACTAGTCTCTCAGTTTTAAAGCTATCGGGCTAAAACTTTCCCAAAAGTTTTCTTTCTGTTGCAGGTAGTATATAAGTCGGAACGAGCCGGATCGGACAACTATATCATATAGCTCCCATAGGAATAATCGTGGAAAAAAATGTAAAAAAATTATATCTTGGGTGTTTTTGAACCTAGAACCTCCTACTTTTGGAAATGCCATTTTTTATCTAATTCTCAATTTCGAATAAAATTTTTTCAAAATCGGACGACTATATCATATAGCTGCCATAGGAACGGAAAATTAATGGGAATATAATAGGTAATAAATTATTGCTTCGTTGACTTTTATTGTATTCTCTTCTACTCTGGGATATGAGTCTTTTTAAATGTTTTCGAATTTCGATTTTAATTTTATCTATATCGAACTTCTATATCATATAGCTGCCATAGGAACGATCGGAAAATTAGTGATGAATAGGAATTATCTGGAAGCGTATAAAAGCTTCGGCTGGCCGAAGCTAGCTTCCTTTCTTGTTTTGTTTATTTTTCAGCCCTCTAAACACTTTGCACGTCGTTGGGAAACTTTGTAGTAAAATTAGCGCGTTTTTTCTTTCAGATGAGCACGTTAATCGATAGACTTTGATCGGCTACAACAAATTATTGGTGGCGCGTAAAATTTTTTTAAAAATGGTTCTAATAAGTTTAACCATTTTAGTATTAAAAAAAATATTTCTTTTTTAAATTAGTAACTTTTATTTCTTGCGTTTATGCCAAAAAACTGACTTTTTCCCCATAGTGCATTGCTCAAAGTAAACATCTGCAGAATTTTGTCCTCTAACCGTCTCTTCGTTCCAGACTCCATATTTTCAAAGATCGATCTAAACCGAGCTTACCATCAATTCCTCATCTAGGCTCGAGACATTCCGAAAACGGCCATTACTACTCCTTTCGGTTTATTCGAATTCACCCACATGACATTCGGGTATGCATACCGCACTGTCAGAGATGGATTTTTTTTTCGTTTACGTCGATGACATTGCGGTCGCATCAGTCAACATGGAGCAGCACCAACTTCACCTCTGCCAAGATTTCGAACGACTACGGCAATTCAACCTCACCATTAATCCAGCAAAGCGCCAAATCAACTCATCCCTGGAAATACAATAGACAATCAGCTACACCCAATGGGATTTTTCAGTGTAAAACTAACAGAAACGCAACGGAAGTATAGCACACACGATCGAGAGCTCCTCGCCATATACCTCAGCATCAAACACTTTCGCGACATGCCAGAAGGCCGAACATTTGACATTAGCACAGATCATAAACCTTTGGTATACGCTTTTTTCGCAGAAACCGGAAAAAGCCTCCCCACGACAACTCCGACAATTGGATTTCATTAGCCAATTCACCACCTCTATTGTTCATGTGGCTGGAATAGAAAATACTACTGCTGATACGCTGTCCCGCATCTCATCAATCGACCGAGAAATCATCGACTACAAGCAACTCAGCATCGCACAAGCAAATTGCGAAGAGCTAAAACGACTACTTAGCGACAACACCACAGCATTGCCGTTAAAGTCAATCAGCATTCCCAACTCTACAAACTCTGTAATATGCGATCTATCCACATCCAGCGTTCGACCATTTGTCCCAGAGCCACTAAGGAAGAACGTCATCAGCAAACTACACAACATTTCTCACAGCAGAGTTGGATCAACGATAAAGCTTATCGAACAACGGTTCGTATGGCCCTCAATGCACAAGGACATTTCTCAATTCGTAAAACACGTTCCTTGCCAAAAATCAAAAATTACCCGACACGTCCGCTCGCCGTTACAACATTTCACGCTTTCGACTCAAAGATTTGACCACATCAATCTGGATCTCATCGGACCATTACCTCAATCAGGTCAATATAGATACTGCTTAACAATCATCGACCGTTATACACGTTGGCCGGAAGCCATCGCAATCGAGGACATGCACGCCAGCATGGTAGCCTCAGCACTCATCGGCTCGTGGATCTCAAGATTTGGAGTTCCAGCCCGCATCACAACAGACCAAGGAAGACAGTTCGATTCCAAATTGTTCCACGAATTGTCACGAATGCTTGGAATAGATCACCTTCGCACAAGCAAATGGAATCATCGAACGCTGGCACAGAACACTTAAGGCAGCCATCATGTGCAAAAATCGCATGAATTGGCCACAGAAACTTTCAATGATCCTGCTCGGCTTGCAATCAGAATTTAAGCCAGACATCCAAACAACATCAGCACAACTTGTGTACGGGACAACCCTCCGCCTCCCAGGAGAATTTTTTCATAAAAAGCCAAATTTCCAACCGCAGACTGAGTTCGCAAAGGAACTGGAGGAAATCTTGCGAGAAATACGGCCAACCCACGACTCATCTAAGCCCTTTGTCTTTTAACAGCTGGAATATGCAACTCACGTCTTTCTACGCAACGACACCGTCAGTGGATCTCTTCAGCCGCCTTACGATGGACCCTTTGAAATAAAGGAAAAGCAAACTAAATACTTCACCATAAACACCGGCGCCCGATGCATCAAAGTTTCTATTGACTCAAGCCAGCCTTCATAGAGGCTCAGCAGCCAACAACAACACATTCACCTTCACCAAACCCACCCAGTTACCCCAACATCAGGACTGAGGACATTACGACTACCCCTGCAGCTAATCAACCTTCAAGACCTCGTCGCACAATTAGACTCCCTGTTCGTTTCACAACATGAACTCTAGGGGGGAGTACTGTGGCGATCAAGTTTTGACATCTGGCATCACCGCGAAACTTCTCGGACTTCCAAGATTAGAGATTTATCTAAAAAGATGCTCTGGTTACACTCCCTCATCTACCCACACTACGAAAGCACACAAAAAGAGATCTCACGCTAATATTCAATCCAGTTATCATTTACCAATACAAAAGTACAAAATATAGTTTAAACCTAAACCCCTCTTGTGTTTTGATAAAGTGCAACATATTAACTTGGTTGTTAGGCAACCATAAATTCTTGCAAGTTATATCCGATTGTTCCTATGAAAGCTATAGGATATAGACGTCCGATCGGCACGCGCTTTTACCCTGATCAAGGTAGGCACAAAAAAATATGATGTGGAAAGATTCATGTCATTAGCTTTTACACTGTGCGAAATATCTTGAATTCTTGCAAATTATATCCGATTGTTCCTATGGGTCCTATAGGATATAGACGTCCGATCGGCACGCGCTTTTACCTTAGACAAGGTAGGCACAAAACAATACGATTTGGAAAGATTCATGTCAATAGCTTTTACACTGTGCGAAATATCTTGAATTCTTGCAAATTATATCCGATTGTTCCTATGGAAGCTATAGGATATAGACGTCCGATCGGCACGCGCTTTTACCCTGATCAATGTACGCACAAAAAAATACGATTTGCAAAGATTCATGTCAATAGCTTTTACACTGTGCGAAATATCTTGAATTATTGCAAATTATATCCGATTGTTCCTATGGGAGCTATAGGATATAGACGTCCGATCGGCACGCGCTTTTACCCTGATCTAGGTAGGCACAAAAAAATACGATGTGGAAAGATTCATGTCAATAGCTTTTACACTGTGCAAAATATCTTAAATTCTTGCAAGTTATATCCGATTGTTACTATGGGAGCTATTGGATATAGACGTCCGATCAGGGCGCTTTTCAAACTTGATCTGCGTACACATGTTTTAGGATGACTGTGAAAGTTTCAGATCGCTAAATAAATTATATATGCATAGTTTCATGCCAGTAGCTTTTATACCGCAAAAATGTCATACAAAAATAGAAAACAAGGGATATTTTCATAGCTTTTAACTATTGTTTCTATGGGAGCTATCGGATATAGACGTCCGACCGGCACGCGCTTTTACCCTGATCAAGGTAGGCACAAAAAAAAATAAGATTTGGAAAGATTCATGTCAATTGCTTTTACACTGTGCGAAATATCTTGAATTCTTGAAGTTATATCCGATTGTTCTTATGGGAGCTATAGGATATAGACGTCCGATCAGGGTGCTTTTCAAACTTGATCTGCGTACACATATTTTAGGACGACTGTGAAAGTTTTAAATCGCTATCTTTTAAATTGAGCTCGCAAACGGTATTGAAACAGATATACAGACGGACAGACGGACGGATTTTTGACAACGGAAGAACAACAACATCAAACAAGAAAGGAAGTTAACTTCGGCCAGTCAAAGTTTATATACCCTTGCAGGTATGCCTATTTAAAATGTTGTTTTTAAATTGTCAAAAATCAAAACGCCTACTTCCTACAAAGTTACAATGTTTTTTCTATTATTTTTGTTATTATTCCTATGGGAGCCATAAGATATAGTGGTCCGATCCGGATCGTTCTGACATCACTATGGACGGCAGTCCATGTAGTGACGAAGCGCACAAGGAGAGTGTGCGAAGGCGACTACTATTATATATATATGTGAGCTGGTGGATTGGACCTAGGTTGGCAGGCCTTATCACACTGCGTTCTATAATGATATTCAATAGTCCATCACTATCAGTCGAATGAAGATACAGAGAAGTTGTGGAAAAAAGGTCGTTCGTCGTAAAGTCGTAATTTCAGTCGCAAAATCAGTTGAAAAGTCGCGTTATTCAATATCAAAACTTATGTAACTCTTATATCTACAAACTATTATAATTCTAAACTTTATTAATAAACTACAGATAATATACAATTATCTTACATGGGGGCTCAACCGTCGAGCGTGTGCTAAATCTGTTGGTGTGAGTGAGCGTCGTTTGATTTCGGGGAGAAACCCAATACTTTGACTTTGACATTGCAAAAAGATGACTACAATGTATCGTTCCGCGAAAAAGAACAAAAAATGCAATCCGGGTGGAACACAGAACCCACAGAAGAGACCAGAAGATTCGCAAAGTGCAGCAGCAGTGGTGAATATGAATAATACCTTCTTCGTGCCGCTTGACGAGGAAGAGAAGGGAAATAATATCCAGGAGCAAGTTAAGTTCGCTAGTTGTAATGATTCAACACACGAAGCTGAATTTCAACAGGAGCTGAAATACACCAACGAGGAAGTCTATAGCAACAACAACGAGTTGAGCGAAGTTGCTTGCTGCAAAAATTGGGCAAAGTGATTCAAGCAGGGCCGTTGTTCCAATTGAGAGCTTCTCTAAAGTTGTCCCCGATTTTGATGGAGTGTCAATTCCAATTAGACAGTGGCTTAAATGTTTCAACGAAAATGCCAGTGCCTACGAGCTAACGTTGAAGCAAAAGTATGTGAACACTCGTATGAAAATGAAGGGAACTGCAATGTTATTCCTGGAGTCCACCACTGTTTCGGACTATGATACCCTATGCGAAGTACTTTTGGACGAGTTTGATAAGACGCTGACCAGTGCACAGTGGATCCGCTTGTATGGAAGAGCGGCCATAAATACTAATAATGGCCATAGCGTGCTGAAATTTATAACAAAAATATAAAAAATGTATCTTAACATATTACATAAAAATGGGACATATAGAACGGCTATATCTTATAGCTCCCATAGGAACAATCGGCACAAAATTAAAAAAATATTCGTTTCATGTGAAATTTTTTTTATTTTTGTACATTAAAGTAATAAATTAAGAAAGAATGGAAGATATTTTTCATATTCATAAATATTATCAAATATCTAAAATAAAAATCAACAAACAAAATATTAAAGAAACAAAAATTATAAAGTATCATCAAGTAATTCATACACAGATGTAAGCAAACTCGACTTTTCTTTTTTTGGAAGTTTTCTCTGTCCTGTTAAAAATGCATATCGGAAATCAATTTCTTTAATTTTTCAGCGTTGGTTCCTAACTAACTAATAGTTTTGCAAAAACACAAACCACGAAAGACGAAGACAAAGCAACACCGCAACAGCACAAAAGGCAAAGTGTCACCTTTGACTGCTTTGATATTTTTACTAGTAAACACACATCTGCAAGTTTCTGCATCTAATTTTAAAACATTTAACACCTTAAAAGTAAGACAAACACAATGGCGTACATACCAATTACTGGATTTATCTGGAACACAACTAAAACTTTAACTAAACATAAAAAATACCTTCACAAAATACACAAAAAAGGGTTATTCGATCAAATTAGTTGTGCGAATAAACTTTGACAGGAAAGTTAACTAGTAATATATAGTTTTAAAGTAAATACCTTCAACTTCAAACTCCATATCACAAAATATAAATTTGGACACAAAATATTATAAAAACACGCTTTTAAAGCTTAGTGTTTCTCCGAAAAATTAGTGATGCGCGCAGTATTGCTTTGCATCTAAACACGTACTCATGACTTTAGGTCTATTTTTAAAAAGTGCCGATAGTTTTCCAGAAAAATCTGGTATGCCACGAGGAAGCTTGGGCATTTTAGAGAAAAACTGCGTAAATAGAGTTTAAATATTTGATGATCGGTTTTATTGATTTTTGGCCTCTGACGGAACCACTGTGCAGTGCTGAAGTACACAAGCAGCTTCGAGAGCGAAAGAAGAACGACAACGAGAATTTTCACGAATATGTCCTGCATATGCGTAAGATAGCAGCTCTTGGAATTGTGGAGGATGAGTCGGTTATCCGCTACATAGCAGATGGATTAAAGCTTCGTGACGATCTCAAATACCCTCTATACAGTGCGACAACCTTCAAGGAGCTACGAAGCCGATTTGAAACGATCGAAATGATGACGAAATCCAATACGCAGCGCAAGCAAGCAGTAAATCAGAATGACCTCGGTAAAGCAGGAAAACTAGTAAAGCGTTTCGACCAGAAACAAAATCAGAGCCAGAGGCATTGCTTCAATTGCGGCTCAACTGAGCATATGAGAGCCGAATGCAACGAGGAAACGAAGTGCTTTAAATGCAACGGAGGTGGGCATACTTCAAGGAATGGTCCAGGTGAAAAGCCTATTATCGGTGTAATCAGCGAGTCGAGGGAGAAAGTACTAGCGATCAACAAAAAGAGTGTGGCATGCCTAGTAGACACTGGAGCTTATGCGTATGAGGACCTACAAGGATAAGTTCGTTGAAATTCCCCTGCAGAAAAGTTTTGCAAAACTGTACGGGCTTGGAAACATTGCAACCTCGGTGCTGGGTGCACTGAATGTCGACGTGGAGGTAGGTGGAATGCAAACACTACATAGGTTTCTCATCGTTCCCGACAGCAAAATTAATGTGAACACCATTATTGGATTCGACTTCTTAAAAAAGTTTACTGTTGTGCTGGAGAATGGAAAATACGTTTTCAAACGAGGAGACGACATCGTTGCCGAGAACGACCATAACATCTACAACGTGGTGAGTCATGAATTAGAGCTATATGTTCCAGGCAAATACAAAACAGCAGTCAAGCAAATGGTTGATGACTACAAGCCGTCTGACGTGAAGCTAACCTGCCCTGTAAAGATGACAATCATCCCTAATTGCAACAACATAGCTTTTAGAGAACAACCAAGCCGATCTTCAGCAGCAGAAAGAGAAATAGTTCGCAAACAGGTGGAGGAATGGCTGCAGCAGGGAATTGTAAGAGAGTCCTGTTCAGATGTTGCTAGTAAAGTTTTGCTAGCCAAGAAGAAGGACAAGACATACAGGCTGTGCATAGATTATCGTATTTTAAACACCAAGGTTCTCAAAGATCGATTTCCAGTTCCAGTCATAGACGAGGTGCTTGACAAGATGCAAAAGGCGAAATATTTTTCAGTGTTCGATCTCAAAAATGGATTTTTCCATGTCGAAATTGATGAAGCCAGCCGAAAATACACTGCTTTCGTGACCAAAGAGGGTCTATTCGAATTCAACAGAGCACCATTCGGGTATTGCAATTCTCCCGCAGTTTTTGTAAGGTATGTCACTTATATCTTTCAACAGCTGATAAATGCAGGTATTATGGAAATGTACATCGATGACATTGTTGTCTTTGGACAAACAGCCGAAGAATGTCTAAGCAACATGGAACGCGTCTTGCAGCAGGCCCAGCAGTACGGTCTTGACATAAAGTGGTCAAAATGCCTCTTTCTAAAACAGCGTATCAATTTTCTTGGGTACGAAATAGAAAATGGACAGATATGGCCAGGTAAAGAAAAAATCAAGGCGGTCAAAAACTTTCCTATGCCGGTCAACATCAGAGGTATACAGGCGTTCCTCGGTCTAACAGCGTATTTTCGCAAGTTTATTAAGCATTACGCCTTTATTGCTAAACCCTTAACGCAGCTGCTAAAAAAGGATGCTGTTTTCAAAATAGAAGGAGAACAGAAACAAGCCGTTGATCGATTGAAATCAGCACTTATGGAGGAGCCAGTCCTGAAAATTTGGAGTCAAGACGCCAAAACTCAATTACACGTTGATGCCTCAAAACATGGCTTTGGTGGAACGCTGTTGCAACAACATGCTGGGAAATGGCACCCGGTTTTTTACTGGAGTAAGAAAACTACACCACAAGAAGAAAAAGCGACCAGTTACGTGCTTGAGGTAAAGGCAGCTTTCCTAGCGACAAAGAGACTTCGCCATTATTTGCTGGGTATTGAGTTTGAACTGGTAACGGATTGAGCCTTCAAACAGACGATCTCAAAAAAAGATGTCCCTCGAGAAGTTACGCCGTGGTTGATGTACTTGCAAGATTTTACCTTCAACGTTGCGCAGGAACTAGAATGCAACATGTCGACAGCCTAAGTCGATTCCCTATAATGATTGTGTCATCCGAAAATCACACGCAGATCAAGAAAGCCCAACAAAATGATGAACATTTAATGGCTGTTCGCGAAATTTTAAAGCATGGACCGTATGCCGATTATATAATCAAAAACAACTTGATTTATAAGCAAGTAAATGGGCAAGAGCTTTTAGCAGTTCCAAAATGCATGGAAAAGGAGATAATAACAAGTTCGCACAACTTTGGACACATGGGAACGCAGAAGACTATGCATGCAATCCAGCAGGATTTCCACATTTCCCACCTCGAGAAGAAAATAAAGCAGACCATTTCCAACTGTATCGAGTGTATCACACACAATCAGAAATTGGGGAAGCAGGACGACTTCTTGCACGCTATAAACAAAGGAGATACTCCCCTTTCAACGCTTCATGTGGATCATCTGGGCTCATTAGACATGACATCAAAATGCTACCGATACATTTTTGCAATGGTGGATGGCTTTTCGAAATGGTTATCAGTTGGGTGATCTGGTTGCCATCAAGGTGACGCAATTCATAACCGGCAAAAAGTTAGCCAACAAATATATGGGACCATATGAAGTCATACAGGTTAAACGCAACGGCAGGTATGATGTAAAGAAAGCAGCCGATTTTGAGGGTTCACTACAGACGTCTACTAGCGCTGACTTCATGAAGCTGTGGCGCCATGCTAGCAACAAGGAGGAAGATGAAAACCTATCAACTGAAGAGGATGAGACATCTGGGACAGATGTTTTGCAGGATGGCTGAGTGTGAGCTGGTGGATTGGACCTAGGTTGGCAGTCCTTATCACGCTGCGTTCTATAATGATATTCAATAGTCCATCACTATCAGTCGAATGAAGATACAGAGAAGTTGTGGAAAAAAGGTCGTTCGTCGTAAAGTCGTAATTTCAGTCGCAAAATCAGTTGAAAAGTCGCGTTATTCAATATCAAAACTTATGAAACTCTTATATCTACAAACTATTATAATCCTAAACTTTATTAATAAACTACAGATAATATACAATTATCTTACAAATATATCAAATAAAAACACCTCTTAACAAGAAAGGAAGCTAGCTTCGGCAAGCCGAAACTTATATACCCTTGCAGATAATTCCTATTAATCACTAATTTTCCGATCGTTCCTATGGCAGCTATATGATATAGTAGTTCGATATTGATCAAATTAAAATCGAAATTCGAAAACATTTAAAAATAGTCATAACCCAGAGTAGAAGAGAATACAATAAAAACCAACGAAGCAATAATTTATTTTATATTATATTCCCAATAATTTTCTGATCGTTCCTATGGCAGCTATATGATATAGCCGTTCGATTTTGAAAAAATGTTATTCGAAATTCAGAATTAGATAAAAAATTACACTCGTCATTAAATAGACTTTCTAATATTTTCTCATTCGACCCGCCCTAGCTAACTATTCCAGCCTTTTTCCCTTCACAGGCATTTTCTATTGCAGCGTGCCAAATGAGAAAATATTAGAAAGTCTATTTAATGACGAGTGTAATAATTTTTCGTCACAAATGTTGATATCAGAACTTTTGTATGTTGAAGGTGCGATCGTCACTAGTTTTTTACCTCGTTAAGAGGTGTTTTTATCTGATAACGAAATTTATCTTATTTTTAAGCTTTTTTCCCGCTAAAGCAGCGGGTTTTTCCGAAAGTCGTAAAACAAAAGTTTCCTATTTGGAACTCCTTAAAATAATTGAAATGATTCCATGACCCTAAAATACAGTTTGGATACGCACATACTAAATTCAATGCTTAGGCAGTGTTAGTTGTGTTGGGCTGGCAAAAGTGGCGATGTTCGTTTCTGAATAACTTTTAAACGTGCCTTTTTACAGTAATGTGTTATATACCAAAATTTAAGGAATCTCAAGGCTATACAGGCAAAAGTTTTAAAGAAAATCGTTACAGCCGTTTTTGACAAAAATAAAAAAAAGCTAAAAAAAGTTAAAAAAAATGTTCTTTTGTTCATATCTTTTTAACTATTACATTTACACAAATTGCATATAGAAGGCGTTTATAGCCTTTAAAAATGCCTTTCAAACGAGATGCAGCTCGATCGGACTATCACAGCAGATTTTCAATTTTGTCTATTTAGTCTATTTAATGACGAGTGTAATAATTTTTCGTCACAAATGTTGATATCAGAACTTTTGTATGTTGAAGGTGCGATCGTCACTAGTTTTTTACCTCGTTAAGAGGTGTATTTATTTGATATATATATATGCAATAGAAAGAAGACTTTTGGGAAAGTTTCATCGCGATAGCTTTTAAACTGAGTGACTAGCTCGCATAGAAACGGACAGACGGACATGGCTAGATGGACTCGGCCATTGGTGCTGATCAAGTATACATATACTTTGTGTGGTCGGAAACGTCTCCTTTACTGCGTTGCAAACATCTGACTGAAATTATAATACCCTTGCAAGGATAGTCTCTCAGTTTTAAAGCTATCGGGCTAAAACATTCCCAAAAGTCTTCTTTCTGTTGCAGGTAGTATATAAGTCGGAACGAGCCGGATCGGACAACTATATCATATAGCTCCCATAGGAATAATCGGGAAAAAAAATGTAAAAAAATTATATCTTGGGTGTTTTTGAACCTAGAATCTCCAACTTTTGGAAATGCCATTTTTTATCTAATTCTGAATTTCGAATAAAATTTTTTCAAAATCGGACGACTAGATCATATAGCTGCCATAGGAACGATCGGAAAATTAATGGGAATATAATAGGTAATAAATTATTGCTTCGTTGACTTTTATTGTATTCTACTCTGGGATATGAGTCTTTTTAAATGTTTTCGAATTTCGATTTTAATTTTATCTATATCGAACTACTATATCATATAGCTGCCATAGGAACGATCGGAAAATTAGTGATTAATAGGAATTATCTGCAAGGGTATATAAGCTTCGGCTGGCCGAAGCTAGCTTCCTTTCTTGTTTTTTTTTTGGTATTTTAAAATACCTCCATACGGAGTTATGGTCTATATATGGACCGATGAGCAATGAGCAAAATTGCATCTAAAAAGTACAAACGTCGGTGGGAAGTACGACTCCTACCATCGGCGGACACGGGGAGGAGCAATCCTCTCTGCGTGTCGCCAGCAGTCGAACCCTTGGAATGACGGGAGCAGGTCATTCCAGCGGCAATGTTACTGTCATGACAACTCAGGCAAAGTTAAGCCGCACGGGTGCCGTTGTTGTAGTAGACTTGGACTCGCGGAGCGTGCCATACCCGCTTGCCTGTACCATATTCCAACTCCCCGCGTAGGGAAGAGCCGAAGCGTACAAGCGAGAGGATGAAGGCTAAGGCGCAATACGAGGCAGACCTTAAGATCAAGAGCCGGCTCCAGGACAAAGCGAACCTTTCCCAGGAGGAGAAGGAAAAGCTAGCCTGGGCAGACCAAAGGATTGAGGAAGAAAGGCTGCACTTCGGATTTGCCAACAAGGTGGAGGAGATGCATGCCAACGAAAGGCAACGCTCACTCGAGTTTGCCACCAAGGACATTCCGTTGCGCAAGCGGAGGCACGGGCCTAAGAAGACATGCCCTCCGTCACCCAAAGTAGCAAAGAAGCCCAACAGGAAGGCCAAGGTCAGTGATGTAGTCAACCGACACCTGATCGTGGCACTCATTGACAGGAATGACGAAAATGGGAAGATGACGGAGGCGCGCTGGAAGATCGTCCATGCGCGAATGATTGAGTCTCGGAAGAGGCACCCACAGCCCCCATGCCCTTATTCGATGGTGCAGGGTGGTTAAACGGTGTCAGAATCCTAAAGTGCAACAATCCGACCAGGAACTGGCTGACGCAAACGGTCTGCCAACTGGAGGCGTTGTGGGAGGGTGCCAAGCTAGAGGTTGTGGACAGGGAATTAATCCCATCCATACCAAAGGCGAAACTGCTCTTGCTCATCGCAATCCAAGGGGAGCGGGCGCTGAAGCTGCTTCAAAGGCGAAATCCAGACGAATTGAAGGATTCTACACACGGCCAGCGCCGAGGGGGCCAAAGTGTGGTTTTCCAAATCAACAAGGAGGCGGAGTATTTGCAGTACCCAAGGCATGGGTAGTGTCTACCTAAGCCTCAAGAAGCGACACCCCGACGACAAAGGCGATGTGGAGAAGGACCTAGGTCTGGAAGCCATCTTGGATGCCGCCCAGGAACTTGCTCTGGACGACTCGGAAAACGAAGAGGACGGTGACCTGACGGTCAATCTTCATAAAAGCAGACTCGGGTCGGCGGAGTCCTGATTGCCTTGGAGCAAGGCACAGTGGTTCCCCCCATAGGCCAAAATTCAAAAAATCGACTAAACCCAAAATTTTAAAAGGGTATGCAAATTTTCTCTAAAATACTAGAGACTAGATTTTTCTGGAAAACTATCGGGTCTTTTGCACGAATACAATAAACCCTTTTAATTTTCGAGTAACGGGTATAATAAGGGTTCGATTTTGTATAACAGTCTAATTTGTTGACCGTCTTCTCAATTACCCTCTTTTAGTAGCTACCCTGCCTCCCTATACCAACGATATCCTGCGCCAGGAGTTTCGCAGCAAAGCTAAAGAGCTGGCGCAGCTAAGCGATTCAAACGTGGCCCGGTTGGTAGGAGCCTGCCTGTGGGACGAGCCTATCTGCCTGGTGCAGGACTGCTCGCACTATCTCGGGGACTTAAACCAATTCCTGCAGGAGCATGTCGCGAGACCAGCGGCATAATGGACAAAAAGAGTCTTGGGTAAGGACATTCTGTGCTACCCTCAAAAGTACTTTTAAAGTAATGCATTGTACCTCTCCCTTTTCTTGCGCGTTTTATCGCGCTTCCTGTACCGACGCCCCTTCGCCGGCGCTACACTTCCGGCCTCGATTGAATAAAATGATAACGCCGATCCCATAGCAACCACGAAATTGAGCAACGGATGTTAAAACTTCGTGACTCACCTCTCCAACATTGGCGACGTTATCGCTTTTGAAAACTTTTCAAATTCTCATTCGACGCTGACATCTCCTGCATCCGCTCCGCACGCCCTAAGTGCCCCTTACTTTCGGCTTCTCCACTCGGAATCCTTACACAGCTACGGGTGCTTAGTCTACATTGCCACACAAATTGCATCGGGCATGGGATCTGGCCACAAGGTAAGTGCTCAAGATTAGAATTTTATCGGGGGAGGCGAGCTGGTGATTTCACATCCACATTTCGCATTTAAACTGACTTAAATTCGGTTTGTTCATTCCTTAAGTTATTTTTTAATTTATGATAAGACTAGCAATACCCGAAGCGACGTTGTCCGCTACTATTAGCAAAGCATTTCGTGCTCTAGATAGTAACCCGATTTTATCATATTACAGAATTCTAACTAATATCCGAGTAAAATTCTGCCTAACCTTATCTGAGCACCACAGTAAACTCCACCTAATATTTTACCATAACCCCTAACTATTACTTACCTTTCCTTTACACCGCCTTAACCCCACCTGTCTCTCTCCGAGGCACACTTTTTTAGCACCCTAATGCTTTTTTCATTATTTCCTCAGTGTAACCCACCCATACTCAAACTTCACGCCCAAAAACCATAATTTGAACCACCTTTCTCCAACAAAAAACCATACTCATACACAATGTTGCTAAAAATGACCAGCAACAACAAATCAAGCAGTATCCAAATTGGTAACAGTACCAGGTGGCCAGTTGCACCCACGTCTGGTAATAGTAGCTGATCAGCATATTCTACAAAGTCAAAACCCGTCAAGCAGTCAGCACTTTCTGCAGTGTCAGCCGAACAACTACGCAATCCGTTAGCGTAATCAATGCCACTGACCTACTTTCGAACACACCTGACTCTGCTATTTCTTCCACTAAAACTTCCGTCTTTCCAAGTAGTATATAAGCATATACCAACTTTACAATAAATCAATATCAACCCATCTTATAACTCCTTGGTTCTACTTTCTGATTTCCGGGAAGAGGCCTTGTAGATCATTAAACCCGTTACTCGTAGAGTAAAAGGGTATATTGTATTCGTGCAAAAGTACACTAGTCGGCATAATTATTTTGACAAAAAACAAATGGTGCATATTTCTATGTAACTTTTTAATGGTTTAATATAACTCCATGATTTTTTTTTCTATTTTACTTAGTGCTAATACAAACTTAAAAATAATGAATTCTTATGGTGGCATAAGTATTTTGACAAGTACCTTTTAATATGAATAACAAAGTTTAAACTTAAAAAAAGTTAAGGAAAAAGAAGAATTTAGTAAAATATATAATTTCTTTTGGTTTCAATAACTTTTTGCAGGCGTCGCGGTACTGAGTCGATTAAATTTTGGATGATCTCTGGAGATATCTCTTCCCAAAGGGAAGTGATCTCAGAAATGGTCTCATCTCTGGTTTTATTCAACGATACTGTTCTTTTGCGTTTTATAATAAACCAGACGTTTTCAATTAGATTTAAATCTGAACTTTGAGGTGGCCAGTCCAAAGTGGTTACACCAACATCCTTCAAAAATTTTGTAATCATCTTGGCTTTGTGGCATGGGGCGATATCCTGTTGCAGGATAAAGGATTGTCCTTATTGGTCACGAGAAGGCGTTATCATTTAAAACCGACAAATATTGGCGTTGGTTCATCGAGCCAGTGACAGGAACGAAGTCACCCAGTCCATTATACGCCACACATCCCCAGAACATCACAGAGCCTCCACCATGGCTTACTTTTTCGCAAACGGGCCTCCTTTTTTGCCTTTGTAACATTGGCAATCTTACATAAACTTTTTTTTTTGATGAATTAAACTCAAAGGAGCTTTTATCTGTCCATAGGACGCTCCTCCAGAACTCCTTTGGCTTATTGAGATGTTGCTTTGCGAAGGACAGTCTTTTGAGCTTGTTTGCTTTTGTTATATATGGTACGTCCTTGGCCTTATAGGTCTTAAAATCACATTCTTTTAATCGTCGACGAAATGTGCGCTCACTAATTGGGGTCCTAGCAGTTAAATTAAATTGATCTGCTGCAGATTGAGGCTTCAGAAAAATATTTTTTTTTAATTGCCGTACAATGACTCGGTCTTCACTGATATTTGTTTTACTCTTAGCACCTAACCGGTTTAAATTACGCATGTCATTATGGTTTTTAAACTTTTTAATTTGGTAGTACACAGTTTGACGCAACACTTTAAACTCATCGGCAATGTCTTTGACTGCTATTCCAGCGTTATACTTTGTTACCATTGAAGTTCTGGTAACCAAACTTAGCTCAGCTTTTTTACCCATGTTATTTCATAATTTTTAATGACTTTCTATTTTATTAACAACGTTTAATATTGATCAAAGTTATACACAAAAGTTGCTTGTCCGTCGCGTGCTTAAAAGTGTAAAAATATTTCCATAAAGATGCTGTCAAAATACTTGTGCCGCGCCAAAAGCCGTTGTCTGCGTGCATTCTTATCAGCAGAAAGAGAATGCGTAAGGTAAACGAAATAAAATTTGGCATGCACATAGCTAAAAATAGATTCTTTGTTTTGCGCCTCATTTTCGCACCGGTATTTGACGATTTCAAGCTACGCTAAGCTCAATAGTCAAAAATAGGTTTTGTCAAAGTAATTATGCCGACTAGTGTATTTATACCTATCGAACATAACTTTTTAACGAATGGTCCGATTTAAAAAATTTCTTCTATATTTCGATAGGTATTGACAAACATAATAAAACTGCATTTGTACTTTTCCGAAATATTAAAATTTTGTAAAATCGTTATAAGCGATTGTGGGCGTTAGAGGGGGCGAGGCACCTTCTTAAAACAAACTTGCGCTACGTAAGAACTCCAAGAATCTTCATGCCATATACCGATCCTCTAGCTTTTATAGTTTCCGAGATCTCAGCGTTCATACGGACGGACAGACAGACAGACAGACAGACATGGATAGATCGACTTGGCTAGTGATCCTGATCAAGAATATATATACTTTATGGGGTCGAAAACGCTTCCTGCTAGCTGTTACATACTTTTTCACGAATACAATATACCCTTTTACTCTACGAGTAACGGGTATAAAAATGTATATATTCATCTCCCTCGCACATCTTTAGCTGAGTGACGGGTATCAGATAGTCGGGACACCAACCCGACTATAGCGTTCTCTCTTGTTTTACATACATATATGTACATTAGGGTGAACTTTTTTAAGGTCGATTGAGCTCAGCATCTGAAATGGTAGGTTTCTGTGTCTAAGAAATGTATTCGAAAACAAAAAAAAATAATTTTAACATTTAGGCGGTGCGCAACGGTCCCAAAGTTTCAGTAAAATAACTTGTTGGAATCGTAATATTTTTCTTCCTTACTTAACTTGTCAACATTTTTGTCCCGCTCGAAGAAAAGAGTCAAGTAGAAGTTTATTTCATGCATATTAATAGTTGGACGTAGCCTAGCCTGTAGAGCTTCAAAGCTGAACCAACACTTTTTTTTTGTGTGACTTACACTAAAATAGAGATTCTATATTATAATATTGAAGATTAACTGTTATTGGCGTTCGCCAATAAAGGTACTTTTTGAAACACTGTCAAAGTATAAAATCAAGTTTATGGCATTTAGATTAATCTGAAATATGCGTACTAAACTTTAAAGCCGTTGCGCACCGCCTAAAAAAAATTATTTTTTACTTTTTCTTTCTGTTATGGATTAAAGATACAAAAAGACAATATTTAAAAAGTGAAAGCATGGCCTTAAAAATGTCATACAAAAAAAGTTCAACCTAATGTGCATGCTCTCCCCTTGAAATCCATTCTAAAATGTATTTAAAGTCAAAACAAAAATTCCCTTTGGATTTAACGGATTAGCTACACATTTTGACTTAGAAGTGCATCCATTAAATAATCCGTTTTGGTATCCAAAATATAAAATTTTGATCAGATGTTCCAGAAAAAGGTGCAAACCAGGGACCGTAATCATTATAAGTTAAATAATAAAAAATACTTGATCAAAAAAAATAAGACTCAAAAATAATGATTCTTGGAGTTCCTACGCAGCGCAAGTTTGTTTTTAAGAAGGTGCCACGCCCCCTCTAACGCCCACAATTGCTTATAAACGATTTTACAAAATTTAAATATTTTGGAAAAGTAGAAATGCAGTTTTATTGTGTTTATCAATACCTATCGAAATGTAGAAGACATTTTCAAATCGGACCATTCGTTAAAGTTATGCGTGATTAAAATTGTATATCTCCATCTCCCTCGCACTCCCTTTAGCTGAGTAACGGGGCACCCGACTATAGCGTTCTCTCTTGTTTTTGTAAGATTTCAAGGTCGCGGGGGCCTATTTCAATTTATTTTAAAATGCTTTCCTAACGCTACAAGTTGATAACTTATAATTAGTGCGATAGTCACGTAGGACAAGTTACTCATAAATACAGATTTGACATAGTTCTTTGGAAGTTTGAATGAAATTCTTAAAATTACGCTTAAACATTAATGGTTAAAGAAAAGGGTCGCTTTGTTTTTTTTATTTTTATACCCGTTACTCGTAGAGTAAAAGGGTATATTGTATTCGTGCAAAAGTATGTAACAGCTAGAAGGAAGCGTTTCCGACCCCATAAAGTATATATATTCTTGATCAGGATCACTAGCCGAGTCGATCTAGCCATGTTTGTCTGTCCGTCTGTATGAACGCTGTGATCTCGGAAACTACAAAAGCTAGAAAGTTGGGATTACCAACACATATTCTTGGGCTTCCTACGCAGCGCAAGTTTATTTCAGCCGAGCGCCACGCCCCCTCTAACGCCCACAATCACCCATAATCGACCACAAACGATACTAAAATGTGTCTGGCGCCCACATTTTTGAAGATTTTGGATAAGTATAAATGCAATTCTGTCGTGTATAGTTATACCTATCGAAATGTAGAAGAAATTTTTTAAATCGGACCATTCGTTAAAAAGTTATGCCTGATCAAAGTTTATATCTCCATCTCCCTCGCACTCCCTTTAGCTGAGTGGCGGGTATTAGATAGTCGGGACACCAACCCGACTATAGCGTTCTCTCTCAATATGCATAGCTTGTCACATGGTCAAATCGACGTAGATTGAATATAAATCTTGCTATATTATTATATGCAACTTTTATTTTTTGATGGCTGGCTGCATCGCAATTTGAAAAAATTTCTATTCCATAAAAAAGTGTTGGGATTAAACAGGTCTTGGCAATTAACATACGAACATTTATGGGTAACAGACTTTTAACAGGTCCGATTGCGTCCGATTTAATTTTAAGAATATTGACGAGAACTTCATACTGATTAACACAAACAAATCTAAAACTATTATCCCAGAAATGTTCAGGTACTGAATTCAGGTACAAATTGTTTTCGTCGATTTCAGGTACATTGCATTTTGAGAGTTGTTGGTTTAGCTCTTCAACATAAACATCCTGCCCCGGCGTTGATTTTTCTTTTCCTATCTCTAGTGACTTGATTTCTTTCCAGGTTTGTATAGACGATGTTGAGTTTTTGAATTTTCGAAAATAGAATTTTGACTTTGCGGTTTCAATAAGTTTAGTGACTGTGTGTCTCAATGATTTAAATTGGGCATAATGTGGCGCAGTCTTATTCCTTTTCCACTTTTGATATGTAAAGTTTCCACCGTTTAATAAAATTTTTAATGGGTTTACTTTTGATTGGAACGAAAGCATTGTACAGGTAACTAATATTACGTTGGAGCAAACTGAGTTGTTCGTCTACATCTGGAAGACAGTAAATGTTATTCCAATTGCATTTATCAAGTTCGGTATTAAGAAGGTAATAGTCCGTATAATTAAAATCCCTAAATACTATTTTTTCGTCATGTTTTGAAAACGACGGCACAATGAGTTGGTCATACAAACATATTTTTCATATTCAACATCACTAACAAAAAATACATCTAACAATGAGCTGCATGTTAATCAATGAGCTACACTTAATCAAAATTGT
>JBAMCJ010005617.1:0-24306 GCA_037075205.1 Drosophila prostipennis | reverse complement strand
CCTATTCTCTATGTCGCTTCATGCTTTTTATCTCTCTTAACCTAAGCTTTGTTTATATTGTGCGCTCTGGAGCGTCACAAATTTTCGAATTGTAAGATTTCTGCAAATAAAATTTCCACATTCAATAAAATATTCATGTCTTATTTTATTCACATTGACACTCGAAACGGAAAATTTAGACGGCAAACGGTAGACGGTAGTGTGAACCAGAATTTCATTTTTTCACCATCTTCCCAACGTTCCCCCAAAATATACTGTAATGTGAATAGGCTATACGTTTGTGTGTGTGCATTGCAGCTGACTAAGGAATTGAGATTCGCTCAAATTCAAATTCAAGATAATACTGATATACTTTTGCTAAAAGAATATTTCATTTACTTTCCACAACAGATTTAAGACATTTTGTAACCGATTTTTTTGATTTAAAATTCAAATCGCATTGATAATATTAAAAGAACACTAAATATTCAAACCAATTGATTCTCTTGCTCTCTTCTCTTTATTACACGTGCATCATATTGATCACTGATCAGGTAAAATTGATTCTGAATTTCATCCAATTCTTAACTTAACTTTTTAGTCTAATCATGTGTGACGAAAAAATGAATTTGATTGTTTCTGTTTTGTCCAGCTGATAAATTATGCAAACAATCCAAAGGAAATTTTGGAATATTTAAAAAAATACAGAATGGTTGTGTTTGCAAGTTTTTGTTTTTTTTTAAATAGTTTGCATACAAACAAAAAAGTTTTATTGGTAAAATTGACCTATACGGATAGTTACGTAACTATAAAAAATAGTTACGTGTATTTGTTTAGGGGCTGTCCATGTATTACGTAATCACGTTTTTGGTGATTTTTGACCCCCTTCCCCCCCTGGTGATCAAAAGTAATCTTTCAATAAACAAACCCCCCCCCCCCCAATGATTACGTAATCCCAAGAAAAAAATTTTGAATTTGTTGTTTTAATCTGTGGATTCAAACGGAGATGCACATTCTTCGTCAAGCCATTACAGGTCTTCGCATCCTTCGTGTGTTTGAACCACTAAACATTAACTTTTGCGCCGCCCAGCCACTCGAAAAAATATTTCTCTGCTTTACTATCCAAGTTTGTAGATATAATTGAAGGAAAATTAATATATTTATAAATTCTTTAAATAAAAAAATACATATAAAATGATTACGTAATCATTGTGCAAGACCTCCCCCCTCCCCATGTAATCAAACATAATCATTTTGATGACCCCCTCCCCCCCCCTAAGGTGATTAGGTAATATATGGACAGCCCCTTATGCTTTGGGTGCGTGTCTTTGCTAATTGTGTGTATTTGTTGTTGTGAAAGTAACTATTTAATTGAGAAAATTAGCAATTTTTGTGGTTAGGGACTGTTTGACAATTATATTGGTTAATTTTACCATGTTTTTTTTGTGTGTAGGACATAATACTGTTGTTTTTGTGGAAATTAAGGAACAAAGTTCAGATAAATTATTCTCTCGGCTTATAGGCTAAAACTTGGGAATTTTTTAAATTTTAAATAAGTAGTAAAGATAAAGGTATGCCAATATTTGTAGCTATTCTACATACATACATATTTGCGTAATTTTCAATCTTAATTTCCGCGGGCGAAGCTGCGGCCCACCTTGATATAGTAGATAAAATTCTTTATTAAATTATGGTTAATGATTGGACAGTAAATATTTATTATAAAAATATCAGAATTAGCTTCCTAAAGTCAGCTTCTTTCCTTTCTTAGTAAGCCCATCACTCGGAGAGTAAAATGGTATATTGTTTTTTTATTGTGGTTTCTCTAATTAAAGCATACTCCCACATTGCAATCCAATTTCAGTGGTACAGATTCAGCCTATTCCTTTTCGTTGTCCGTATCGGTGGACTCCTGAAATTTAAGACCGTTAATTAATACTAACATCGCGTTCAGGATTGAACAATTCGCCCATTGCTGAGAAAAATTCATGGTCCATCGAGGGTAATTTTTTCGCGATTTTTGCAACGGGTGCTTTATTACTTATAAAAACTTTCTTGCCATGGGCGAAGAAGAAGTGTTTACATTTCTGCAGAGACATGGAGTTGTTCTAAAGAACAAGGACTGTCCCAACTGCAGTAAGCCCGCAATATTGTCTTTCAATACGAAGGGACCGATTAGTACGCCATTTTGGAGGTGCCGCAGGATGATAAGTAATAGGGTAATACTCTAGTTTATGGTCCTCACCCCCAAAATTCACGAAAATATTATCCTTGACGGACCGCGAATGCTTAAGAATTTACATGAAGAAATATATGTCCGCACCTATATTTCTACCATTGTTCTCTTGTAATCAAATTTTAAAGTTACGTGTTTTGCTATAAAAATAAAGTAGCCTTTTCTATGATTTTGAGTGGTTTGCTACAAAAAACATAAGGGCTTTTCATCCCTTGTCAAAATAATAGGCGTTCAGAAAAATTCGACCAAAATGTGAAATTGTTTTCATAGGGAGCCAGACCCCACAGCCGCGAATTAAATATCCTCGATGGACCGCGATTCCTTAAGAATTCGCGTGACCAACGATGACCAACTTTTAAAAGCGAGTCTGAAGAAATCGCTGTTGTTGACTGACAGGAGCCAACATAGTAATCCGCGACCTATAAAAAAAGTCGTGTTTGCAGACAAATTCGATCTAGCTCTGTAAAGCATTAAATTTTACACAATCTAATTTCGGTTTTTTATTTAATCATTAACATTTTTCCGCACCTCCGTATCATATCGGGAATCAAAGAATTGGACTAATTACTTTGAACGTCTGCATCTGCTGGATCCCAAATAAATAAATATTTATGAGAATATATTTGATGTATGTGTAAAATAAGAAAACTAAAAATTCGTCAACGTAAAAATTAATAAAAATCGTCCACAAACAGATTAGGCATAAAATAAAAAAAAATCGCTGGAATTTTAAATAAAAAACCGAAATTAGATTGTGTAATATTTAATGCTTTACAGAGCTAGATCTAGATTTGGGTGCAATCACGACTTTCCTATAGGTCGCGGTCCATGGATTACTATGTTGGCTCCTGTCAGTCAACAACAGCAATTTCGGTAATACTATATATTAGCGGACTCACCCCCGAAATTCGCGAAAAAATTATCCTCGAAAGACCGCGATTTCTTAAGAATTTACGTGCAAAAAGAACTTGGCGGTCGGCCATGGTTCTTTTGTAATTTAATTTCAAAGTTCCCGGTTTTGCTATAAAAAACAAGGGTGCTTTTCTCATATTTTTAATCAAAGTAATTACTTTTAAATGAGTTCCTATAAAATTAATTAATTGTTTAAATGAGTTCCTATAAAATTATTTAATTGCTTAAATGAGTTCCTATAAAAAAGTGTAGAATTTTGTCACATTTTTTTTAATTGTATTTTTTGTCTACTGAAAAAACGTATGCAAATAATCATGTTAAGGGGGGACATCTAGGTAACTGGGGAAAAAAAAGCGGATTTTCTGGATTTTTTTTTGGCCAAATGAAGAAGCCAATCGAAAATATGTAAACTACGTTTTATTATATTAGGTCCAAAGTACAAAATAAAATTTTTTTCGAATAAATCGAAAACAAAATGGCGGCTGTGCAGCATTTCTTCGTAGGCCCTTTTTTGTTAAAGGGGGTCCATGGCCGGACACCTAACGTCCTTAATTTTTGATCAAAAAAAAAAAAAAAATTTGGTTAGTTTCTATACCTCAACAGCTATCGACGGACGTAGGATTTTTTCGATATTTTGATTTTTTAAAAAATGGTGAGTGATTGAAAAAAAAGTAGCATTTTTTCGAATAAAAAACGTCACAAAATTATTGATAAAAAAAAAGTAAGCAAAATAAAAAAAAATCCTACGTCCGTCGATAGACATAGGTATTTTGAATATACTGTCAAAAATTGAGATCGATCGGTTAAGATTTGTTCGAGTTATGTGTCCGGCCGCCTCAAAAAAAGTGGTTTCGAGAAAAACGCGTTTAAAGTTTTAAGGTGCCTGGGATATACATGTGAGGCATCGCCGCAGAATGGAAAATTTCGACACTTAGACACTTTTGCCGGACTCTATCTTTTGGTATGTTATTTTTAAGAACCTAAAGCATTTTTTAAGCGAAAAAAAAATTTTCGATTTTTTAAAAATTCTACCTAGATGTCCCCCCTTAAGGAGTTTTCCGAAAAGAAACTGCACACTTTGTTTTAAGTATAACTTTCCTGTTTTTATTCCGATTTGACTTTTTATTTTTTTTATTTTTTATGTTTAATTATTAGAATTTAATTTCGATTAAATATTACAGAAATGTTGCACCTCTTATTTTTGATCGATTTTTTTTCTTAACACACGTCTCATTAGGTTCTGCACACACTCTTTTGTAACCATTTTGGTTGCACACATCCAGTTTTTCTTCATGTCCTGCATGTTTTTTGACGCTCTGCCATCCTTTCGTAAATTGCGCTTAACTATTGCCCAATATCTTTCGATTGGGAGAAGTTCTGGGCAATTTGGGGGGTTCTTCTCTTCACACGTATAATTTATGTTTTTTGAGTCGAGCAACGCTATGGTGGAACGAGCTAAATCAGGCCAAAATATTATAGATACATTATGCTTCTTATAAAATGGTATCAGACGCTTTTTTAGACACTCTCGCATATAAACATCAGCTTTTATTGTTCCTTTTGTGAAGAAAGAGCTGGTTCTTAAACCACAGGTGCAAATGGCCTGTCATATAAGCACTTTCTCGCCAAATTTTTCAGAGTGTATTTTGGATACCGAGTCGTCAACAATCCCACCTTTAACTTTTGTATAAAATTGAGGTACTGGTAATGTTTTTGAGTCCATTTTAACACAAGTTTTGTCGTCCATAATAATGCATTCCACTGCATCTGTGAGCAAGCCATCATAGAGCTTTCTCGCTCTGTTTTTGCTGACTTCCATTTGTCGTAGACTTTTTTTTGCAACTTTTTGTTTTTTATAAATTTTTAAATTATGCCGCCGCTTTATTCTTTGTACCGTACTTGTACTTGTATGTGCTTTTTTTGCCAAATCTCGAACAGACATTTCATTATTTTTGTGGATTAAGGTCAATACTTTTTTATCAACACTTTCATCTTTAGGACCCTTTTTTCGTCCAGTTTTTTGGTAATCGTTAACAGAACACGTCTCTCCAAACTTTATTATTAACACTAACTTTATAGCGTTTAGCTAATTGTCGGTACGAAACACAATTTTTTTGCGAACTTGCTCTTTGATTCGAGGCATTGTCGAAAGTAAAGGATAGATAGTGAAAATAGACTATGTAAACAAAGCAGAATTAATGAAGCTTTCAAACGGTACATTTCCCAGCACGATCGAAAGCTCGCTCTTCGAGAAATTTGAGTTAAAAAGTGTGCAGTTTCTTTTCGGTACATTCCTTATGAGTGTAGCGTGGTCTATAAAGGACATATGATTGTTATCACAATGCTGTATCGAGATTTTAGTGACGGCGAGGAAAGATCATAGCCATCCAAGGTTCCCCACCATTTTAATGCATTAAATAAAACTCAAACAATTTGTATCTTTATATTTATTTAAATAGTTTCGATGAACTCTTTTCCGCACCACCATTGAGGTAAAGTTCCAGGCGCGTTTTTATACCCGTTACTCGTAGAGTAAAAGGGTATATTGTATTCGTGCAAAAGTATGTAACAGCTAGAAGGAAGCTTTTCCGACCCCATAAAGTATATATATTCTTGATCAGGATCACTAGCCGAGTCGATCTAGCCATGTCTGTCTGTCCGTCTGTCTGTCCGTATGAACGCTGAGATCTCGGAAACTATAAAAGCTAGAAGATTGGCATTTGGCATGCAGATTCTAGGAGTTCCTACGCAGCGCAAGTTTATTTCAAAGAGGTGCCACGCCCCCTGTAACGCCCACAATAGCTTATATACGATTTGAAAAATTTTAATATATCGGAAAAGTAGGAATGCAGTTTTGTTGTGTTTATCAATACCTATCGAATTATAGAAGAAATTTTTTAAATCGGACCATTCGTTTAAAACTTATGCCTGATCAAAGTTTTATCTCCAACTCCCTCGCACTCTCTTTTGCTGAGTTACGTTTATTAGATAGTCGGGACACCAACCCGACTACAGCGTTCGCACTCCCCTTAGCTGAGTGACGGGTATTAGATAGTCGGGACACCAACCCGACTATAGCGTTCTCTCTTGTTTTATAGTGGTGTTCCCCTTAAGCCTGGTCCACGCTTCAAACAGCTGAGTTGTTATCGAAGGTGTCCTAAAAATATATATGCGAAATTTTATGCTGTATGTTAAATATGAAATTAAAACATTATATTAATATTTTTATATTAATAAATTGGTCATACTGCCAATGAGTCTTTGCGCTCGTCAAATATTCTAATATTTATCAAAATTCCTGTGCTCAAAGTCTTTAATTAAAGCTTAAAATTCTCGTGAACACGGAATACATTCGACGGCCCACACAACAATTTACACAACAATATCAATCTCCTAATTACTAAAAGTAAATTATTCGCGCCGACACAAGCCAAAGGCAATACACAGTAGAAAGATAAAATCACTCAGAATAATTGTGCAAAACAGAAGTAAACGCACAAACAACAAACAACGATCCAAGCACTCACACATACATATAATAACACAAAACCACTCAGCTGATCACAAGCTACACAAATAACAACATGTCCTCAGCCAAGCGCCCAAGGGAGAAAACTAATCCCGATCTTAAGGGAACTGATACTGCTCCAACCAAGCTGCTACAGGAGATCGACAAGCGACTATTGGAACTTCGGGAGGGCCTCTGCAATGAACTCCACGAACGTCTTCTCACGAGCTTGGAAGCTAGGTTCACGGCCGTCACCGAGGATTTCCATCGACTTTCCGAAAGGGTCAATCAGCTGGAAAATTATGTTGCCCCACTTAAGCAGCGGGTTTGCGATCTGGAGGCAAAACTTGCAACCAACTATGCAGCACAAGAGGTGGGTCCACTCAGGCAGCAGGTCTGCGATCTGGAAGCCAAGCTTGCTGCCAATTGCGCAGCACAGGAAGAAGCAAAGATTGCTTGCGATCTACGGTGGCATGGGGTTCCGCGTGTGGAAGACGAGAACCTCAAAACACTTTTCCATAAGCTATATTTCTCACTTAACATTACACCACCACCGAAAATAAGATCGATTTTCCGCGTACGTACCCGCCAAGCGGTCAGCTCTATCGTGGATCCGGTAATTATTATTAGAATGGATCACGTGCGCGAAAAGGCATTATTGCTTTGTGCGTGCAGACCGAAATGGAGCTTTCAGAGATGACAGCTTCTACCAATCTGGCGGATAATATCGGTAGTAATTCATTTCGCGAGTAAATACACTTCTTTTAATAATAGTATATGTTCAATTAAGATACATTTTGTTAGATTTAAGAGTATTAAAATATTAAAATATTAATTGGGTGTACATATCGCCCTCATTTTAATGTCAACTACGATGATCTCATCAATTTGCTGTCAAATATCTCTGTTAATTACTGTAATATCATCTTAGCAGGTGATTTCAATAGTGATGTCCTAAGAGAAACCCATCTGAAAAATAGCATTGAATCACTAGGAATCAACCTGGTGAACTCATCCTTTCCAACACATTTTACCAAATCGCGCAACACACTGTTAGATTTATTTTTTGTGACCAACATTGGAAAAGTAGTTATCTATGACCAATTGATTGTGCCGTCCTTCTCTAAACATGACCTAATCTTCTTGACGTATAACTTTGACTTGCCAGTTCTTGACAAAACAATAATATTTAGGGACTTTAAAAATATAGACTATGACCATCTGAGCGCGGAATTTGATTTGTGCAATTGGATCGATATTTATAGTTTACCATCAGTAGACCAACAAGTGACCTTTTTTCAAAATAATATCAGCTACCTTTATAACGAATTTGTGCCGGTACGAAGTAAAATCCTCCGGGCATCCGGAAAACCATGGTTTAACTCTGAAATCAAGACAGCCATTAAAAAGCGCAACGAGGCATATAACAAGTGGAAACGATACAAGACTTCAGACTTCAGCACTGAGTACCACTTTTAAAATGCTACGAAAGAATGTGACAAACCTAATCGATTTGGCCAAATCTAACTTTTACAGTCGCAAGTTTTATAATACAAATTCATCGACCGAAACATGGAAGGTAATAAAAAATTTAGGAATATCGAGAGCAAAAACTAGCCTTTTAGAAGATGTAGATGTAGATGCCTTGAATCGGCAGTTCACGGAATGCAATGTACCTGAAGTCACTGATAGTATATACCTGAACCAACAACAAGTACCTGAAAATATATGTGATAATAGATTTAGGTTTGTGTGTGTCAGTCAATGTGATGTCCTTGAATGTATTCTTAAAATTAAATCGAATGCTACCGGATTGGAAGATGTTAACCCAAAATTTATAAAGATTTTACTCCCACGAATACTTGTATTTCTCACCCACATTTTTAATACTGCGATCATGACATCCGTGTTTCCAGACAGCTGGAAAGTTGCCAAGATTCACCCAATTCCAAAGAAAAATAAAGAATATAGGCCCACATAAATTCTCCCATACCTGTCCAAAATTTTCGAAAACCTAATGGCGGCACAAATAAATAACTTTATAATAGACAATAAAGTGCTCAATAATAAACAATCTGGCTTTAGAAGACACAGGAGCTGCACTTCCGCCATTTTAAAAATAGCAGAGGATATACGAGAACAAATAGATTCTTCCAATGTGACATTCTTAGTTTTACTTGATTATAGTAAGGCATTCGACACAGTAAATCACAATATTTTATGTGCGAAATTAAAAAATGTATATAATTTTTCAACCACTGCAATTAAGCTAATGACTTCGTACCTGAGCAATCGTCGCCAATCAGTTGTATTGTCTAACATTTTATCCTCGTTTGTGTTCCTTAACCGTGGTGTTCCGCAAGGTTCTGTTCTTGGTCCTCTGTTATTTACGTTATATATAAATGACCTTCCTAATTTCATATCTAACTGTGATATTCATATGTACGCTGATGACGTCCAGATGTATGTTACTCGTCCTCTTAATAGAATTCATGAGTGTGTAACTGTCTGTAATAGTGAACTTGTCCGTGTTAGTGAGTGGGCAAAAGGCAATGGCCTAGGTCTGAATGCTGCAAAATCCATGTGTCTGGCCATCCACAAAAAGCAAATTAAAATTGAAAACATACTACCTTTAAGTATTAATAATAGTTTTTTGAAATACGTGGATAATGCACCCAACCTAGGATTTATTTTTAACAGAACACTGTCCTGGAATGACCATATTTCAAGGGCAGTGGGTAAGACCTATGGCACACTAAGATCTCTGTCATTATCAAAACGTTTTCTTCCCACAAACATCCGTCTACTAATTGCAAAAACCTGTATAATTCCACAACTTTTCTATGGATTAGAAGTCTTTGCAAACTGTGACTCATGCAGCCTGAATAAACTTAGAGTAGCTGTGAACAATGTCGCTCGTTTTGTCTTTGATTTACGGAGGGCGGACCATGTTTCCAACTTTACAAATAAAATCTTTGACCTTAGCTTAATGGATTGGATAAACCTTAGAGTACTACTTCTCCTACACAAAATTATTATTCATAAAGAACCATCCTACTTATACGAAAAATTACAATTTACAACATCACGAAGGGTAAACAATATCACTTCAGTCAGGCACAGGTCTCTGCTATCAGAAAGACAATTTTTTGTATATTCTATTCGACTATGGAATCAGCTACGCATTTTAAATTAAAATTGATCTCACACCTTAAAAGTTAAAATTCTTTAAACCCTTAAAAATTATTTCATAATAACCAAAACTAATAAATTTAAAGCGACCTAAATATTAAATATAAGCACTGTATTAGCTAATAAGTTTAAATATGTTTACCTTAATTGAAACGTTTTTGTGACTAGCGCATTAATAATAAGCTCGAAGCTTGTAGCGTTGGGATGACTTATAAAATAAAGAAATAAATATTATATTAATATTATTTTGACAAGGGATGAAAAGCTCTTATGTTTGTTATAGCAAACCACTCAAAATCATAGAAAAGGCTACTTTATTTATATAGCAAAACACGTAACTTTGAAATTCGATTACAAGAGAACCATGGCAGTCCGCGCCTATATTTCTTCATGTAAATTCTTAATAATTCGCGGTCCGTTGAGGATAATTTTTTCGCGAATTTTGGGGGTGAGGACCGTAAACTAGAGTATTACCATCAACAGAAACTGACAGTCCTTGTTCTTTAGAACCACTCCATGTGTTTGCAGAAATGTAAACACTTCTTCTTCGCCTATGGCAAGAAAGTCTTTATAAGTAACAAAGCACCCGTTGAAGGAATCCATAGTAAACAAAAATCAAAAGTGGAATTTCTGATTTAAACAACAAAAACCTACTTGTTTTATTTTAGCAAAACCTTTAAAATCCTAAAAAATGCTACTTTGTTTTCATAGCAAAACACGCAACTTTGAAATGCATTTACAAGAGAACCATGCATTTCCGCTGATATTCTTCTGCACGCAAATTCCTAAGAAATCGCGGTCCATCGAGGGTAATTTTTTTCGCGATTTTTGGGGCCCAGGCCGCCCTTCTAGACTATTACCGAAATTTTTTAAATCGGACCATTCGTTAAAAAGTTATGCCCGATCGAAGTTTTATATCTCTATCTCCTTCGCACTAGTTACCACTAGTCGTTGGTCGAACGTTGATCGTAGTTGGTAACGGAACAGTTTGTGTTGTGAAGATTGACGATAACAGAGTTGAATTAGAACTTTTTTCTTTTATTGAGGTTTGATAAACATATGTAGTTGCGATTTAGTTGACTTAAAGGATGATCCTGTGTGGGGTCATCTCTCGTCGATGTCTTCGATCTACTCAAAGAATTCCAAAGGTCTTCTTCCGAAGTTGATGTTTGCTGGGTTACGTTGTGGAGTTTTTTATGTAGATAAAATAAATTGAAATTAAAAGAAAGACTGTATGGTTGGCTTATCAGTGACGAACTGATTTGTAATATTTCAGAATAAGAATTCGTTGCCTACGCTGCACACAGGCAGCACTTATATAAAGGTTTTTTTTAGAGGTATAAAACTTTAAGTTGGCATCACTGTTCAAGATGGCGACCGATTTAACAGCTGTCAAGCGATTTATTCTCAGTTTGGTTTGGCAATTCATCATAAATAGACTCACGCCTGAACAACGCTTGCAAATAGTGCAATTTTATTTCGAAAGTAATGGTTCAGTGCGGAATACATATCGCGCACTACGTCCATTTTATCGTCGACAAAATCGTCCATCAGAGCAGTTAATTCGATTAACCATGGAACGTTTTCGCACCACGTTTACTCTTATTGATAACTCGCATCCCCAGAGTCGCCGTACGGTGCGTACAGAAGAAGCTATTGCTACTGTAGAGCGTAGCATTGAGGAAGACCCGAATGAGTCCATCCGCCATCGAGCACAGGAATTGGATCTGTGTCCATTCCTGAATTGAACAGCCATGATGTCCAGGAGCTCTGGTTCCAACAAGACGGCGCAACATGTCACACAGCTCGTGCCACAATCGATTTATTGAAAGACACGTTTGGTGACCGCCTAATTTCACGTTTTGGACCTGTAAATTGGCCTCTAAGATCTTGTTATTTTAACACCGCTAGACCGCTGTGGGGCTATGTAAAGTCGTTGGTCTATGCGGATAAGCCACAAACGCTTGACCATTTGGAAGACAACATTCGCCGTGTTATTGCCGATATGCGGCCGCAAATGTTGGGAAAAGTCATCGAAAATTGGACTACATCCGAGCCAGCCGTGGCGCTCATATGCCAGAAATCATATATAAAATGTAATGCCACAAGAATAAAAAAAAATTCATGTCAATCGAATAATCCATCGTTGTTTTATTGCAACTTAAAGTTCTATACCTCTAAAAAAAACACCCGTTATAAAACAATTCGGTTATATATTTCTTATGTATATGTGTCTCAAGTGTTTGTCGTTCAGTCGCAGCTTCTACATTCTGCCTACGCTGCATTTCTTCAGCCGCTGCCGCTTATACCCGGATGCCAACTTGTTGGTTTGCACATTATAATTCGGAAAAACAACTGGCCTATTTTTAATGGGTGCAGGGAGTTTGGAAGCCCGCAACCAACTTATGTTTTCTAGCTTGTTTGACGACTTATAGTTGAAGGAGTGCGGGGAGTTAGTTATCGGTAACTCACTCCCTTTAGCTGAGTAACGGGTATCTGAAAGTCGGGGCACCCGACTATAGCATTCTCTCTTGTTTTGAATGGGCGGGCGAAGCTGCGGCGCACCTTGCTAGTGTATAATAATAATATAAATAATAAAATTATTACAACCATCAGCCTATTTTGCAAAAAAAAATAATAATAATCTACTTTATAGATTTGCGACTTCGGATTGGCTCGAATTGCAGATCCCGAACATGACCATACAGGATTTCTAACAGAATACGTTGCGACTCGGTGGTATAGGGCACCTGAAATTATGCTAAACTCGAAAGGATACACAAAATCAATAGATATCTGGTCCGTTGGTTGCATTTTGGCTGAAATGTTAAGTAATCGACCAATATTCCCTGGAAAACATTATCTGGATCAGCTTAACCATATTCTTGGTGTATTGGGATCACCATCACGTGACGACTTGGAGTGTATTATAAATGAAAAGGCAAGTAAAATTAACTTATTTAGTTAACATTTGTTAAAGGATCTTTTGGCATTAGGCACGCAACTATTTGGAATCTTTGCCTTTTAAGCCAAATGTACCCTGGTTAAGACTTTTTCCCAATGCTGATGCGTTGGCTCTAGACCTTCTTGGAAAAATGTTAACCTTCAACCCGCACAAACGGATTCCCGTCGAGGAAGCTCTGGCACATCCGTATTTGGAGCAGTATTACGATCCTGGAGATGAGGTATACTATAAAATGTACAATTGCGGAAAACAAAATTTTTTTTAAATGATTAGGTCATATGTATGTGTAAGACATTTGAAGCCCTTCTGCTTATTATAGGAAAGAGGTTTGTAAGTTGGTACGGTCTGTAAGGGGCTGTCCATATATTACGTAATCACAATTTCGGTGATTTTGACCCCCACGTAATCATTTTTTTCATTAAAAAAATGTTTCTTTTGCTCTAGAGCAGCGGTCGGCACACACATACGATGACACTTTGTTTTATATTTGTGTGAGTAATTTGCACTGGGCAGCTCATCGATGTGTGTGTGCAGACCGCTGTTCTACAGTGTACGTGAGTGGGCAGAGCAATTCACTAAGCTCACATAATTGGAGGCGGCCGACCGCTGCTCTAGAGCACTGTAGAGCAGCGGTCTGTAAACGCACATCGATGAGTTGAGTCAAATTACTCATACAAATATAAAACCAAATATCATTGCATGTGTGTGCCGACCGCTGATTTAAAAAAGGTCATCCGTTTCTCTTCTTAAGAATTCGCTGTTTTTTTGTGTCATTGTGCTATCGAATTCCAATGTTATTCCATGCCAGGTTCATCTTCTCAAGAATTCGCGATTTTCAAATTTCTCCCTTGACTTAGTTGAATTGAATTTTTGTTGAATTGTTTTGATGCACTCGAAAAACTTGTAATACTTAAATTAAATACAAACACATAAACGAACTCTGAACTATTTTGTTAGATTTTTTACTTAACGAAAATTAAAAAATAAATGTATTTTGAAAAAGAGTTAAAAAACGATATTTTAAAAAAGAGGTCTGTAAGTTGTAACGTTTTTTAAAGTCAATAGGACTAATACCAAAAGTATTCCAAACTTTTGGAAACTATTTATTTATGTTAATTTAATCTATTTTAGTTCGTTTTAACTTTTTTTCCGTCCAATTTTAAAGAACTTAGACCAAATAACAATTAAAACTAAAAGGCTTTTTGAACATTTGCATTTCACCTAATTTCAAAAAAATGTAATGGGCAGAAATCGACCTTTGTCGGATTGATGCAAAACGGGTGCCTCAACTTACACGCTCAAAGTTTTCCAAATAATACACGACTCTCACATGTTAAGTTTGGCTTTAGCCTGGCTTATAATGTTTTTCCTAGAAGTTTTGTCACTAAAAAGAACTACGAAAAAAAATACAAAAAATGTGTTTAGTGGAAAAGTTCTGAGAAAGTCGGGTGTTCCAACTTACAGACCTCTCCCCTATACTTCTGTTTTGTTAGCCTATTCTCAATGCTAAGGCCTCTTCTGGGCTTATCTTCAAAATATCGTTTCGCTCAATGGTTTTCTTTTCGCCATCAATGTTTTCGCTATTCAATGATTTTTGCAGCAAAACTGAAGTATCTTCATTTTGGTTTTTTTTGCCAAAATTGAAGCAACATGCAAAAGCAATAAGTCAAAATCTGCCAAGTGGGCCACCCCTGATCCGAGGTCCGATTTTCATCGAACTTGTTGGCTTTTCCTGTTCACAACGACAAAATAAGAACTTCATTTGAACGGTTTTGCGAAATTTTAAGTTCTACCGGAGTTATAGCGGTTGGCATTTTTGACACTTTTTCGAAAAAGTTGCACTCAGTAATTATTGTATATCAAATAAAAACACTGGGACGTTTTTCGGCTAGGACTGCGTCGGATGGGGGGATCTTTAATCAAATCTAATTATCGAATTTTACAAGAGAAATTTTTGTGCTAACCTAGCCAGGTGTTATAAATTTTAATTATGTTTATGCGTATTGTTTCTTATAGAGCCTGGTGTAAGTGCCCTTTATTACCCGCCCAACCTTGTTAATACTTTTCAAAATATGTTGTGCATTAACCCTATAATAAATAGAAGTGCGCTTGTTCTTTTAGTACCCCATTATATTTATCTAATAATCTTTCTTCATATTAAACATTCAATTCAAAACTTGTTCTCGAAGGCATTTAACATAATATTAATAATTTCGCTCATTTCAGTAGTTCATTGTTCCGATTAGACACTTCTGGTAGTACTTAATTATTATTAATTTTCAATTTAGTTTTCTTTTAGTTTTAGTATAAGCTTATCCTAGGCTTCATATGATTTTGCATTGGCATTGTAAGGTTCATATCAAATAAAAACACCTCTTAACGAGGTAAAAAACTAGTGACGATCGCACCTTGAACATAAAAAAGTTCTGATATCAACATTTGTGACGAAAAATTATTACACTCGTCATTAAATAGACTTTCTAATATTTTCTCATTCGGCCCGCCCTAGCAAACTATTCCAGCCTTTTTCCCTTCACAAGCATTTTCTATTGCAGCGTGCCGAATGAGAAATACAAAAGGCGTTTATAGCATTTAAAAATACCTTTCAAACGAGATGCAGCACAAGTCTGTAGCTTTAGTAGTATAGAAGTTACGGCTTTCCGAATTTTAGCTATTTATAGCTGTTTTCCCGCTAAACTAGCGAGTTTTTCCAAAAGTGGTAGAACAAAAGTTTTTTATATCGATGTGATGAACGTCATGTCAAATTTTCAAAACTTAAAAAACATGTTTTGGACAAACTGACAAACAGAATTAAATTTTCATTTTGGGAAGACGAAGAAAATCGTATTTTAGCTATAACTTTTGAACGGAGGGTCGGATTTTATCATATGACCCCTCATTCGACGGGTATTTTCAATAGGAACACAACTAAAACATTGCGAGGGGGCATTTATCCCCACCGGCCCCAACAGCCCCAAATTTCGAAATTTGAACTTTTTTACTTTCACCGCTCTCTCTCCCAAGCCAATTGATTTTCTTAAAGTCTTGGTATGCAATCCTTTAAGTTTTTGCAATACCTTTCGATTGGTGTATTACTCATTACGATCGGACTATCACAGCAGATTTTCAATTTTGCGGCTATATAATAGTAGTCGCCTTCGCACACTCTCCTGGTGCGCTTCGTCACTACATGGACTGCCGTCCATAGTGATCTTCGAAACGGTATGAGATATCGTTATAATGTTTTCACTAATCGATCCAGAATTGTATTAGCTTTTCTCAAAAAATTATTACAATTTTTTAAAAATTTCTTCTTCTAAAAAAATAACAATAATTGTGTTTAGTTTATTTTTTTGAGTGTTCTTCACCAGCTACTGAGTTCAAAACCTTTTACAAATGAAGTTTAATTCATCATGAAGAAGATTAAAAAAACAAGAAAGGAAGCTAGCTTCGGCCTTGCAGATCATTCATATTAACTTACAAAAACATTACATTTAAATTTATTTCCGTATATGTTACCATAAGCAAAATTTTAGCTGCTTTAGTATTATTTTGGCATTAATGTTTTAATCCTTCGTATGGCAGCTATATTTTTGAAATGAAATGTTAAAGAAAAGCTATATCCCAGAGAACAAGAGTATGTATTGGGTTGGCAAGAAAGTCATGTCGTTTTTTTTTCAATATTTTCAAAGATGATTTATTTATATCAGGACTTATAATTAATCAATTATGTACTGGCCGTTTTGTTCAACCACTAATGACCATCTCTCGGGCAGCTGCATCTTTTCCAGCAAATAATCGAGCCAAGTGGTTTTCGACAGCCTCATCTGAATCAAAGTGTTTACCATTCAAAGAGTTTTGAAGAGAGCAAAACAAATGGTAATCTGAAGGTGCTAAGTCCGGACTATAAGGTGGATGTGGTAGCACTTCCCAATTCAGCTCCGTTAATTTTTGCCGAGTGACCAAAGATGTGTGGGGCCTAGCGTTGTCATGGTGAAAGACTATACCCTTGCGATTAGCTAGTGCCGGCTCCTTTTCTTTAATTTTTTCCGCCAAATTGGATAGTTGGCGACAGTACACATCTGAATTGATGGTTTCATTCCGTCCCAGCAGCTCAAAGTGCACTACACCCTTCCAATTCCACCAAACAGACAACATAACTTTCCTCTGATGGATATCGGCCTTTGATGTGGCTTGGGCTGGCTCATCTTTCTTGCTCCATGATCTTTTTCGTTGGACATTATTGTAAACAAGCCACTTTTCGTCGCCAGTAATGATCCGCTTCAAAAAAGGATCGTTTTTAATCCGTTGCAGCAGAGAATAGCAGATATTGATACGCTTAGTTAGGTGAATTTCCTTTAAGTTATGCGGAACACAAACATCGAGCTTGCTTACGTAGCCAAGTTTCTTCAAATGGTTTTCAACCGTTGTATGCGACACACTGAGCTTCTCTGACATCTCCCGCGTTGAATAACGCCGGTTTTCATCCAGCAAAGCCTGAATTTGTTCGTCAAAAACGGCCGATGGTCGACCAGAACGTGAGGCGTCTTTAACTCCAAAATCTCCAAGCCTGAATTTGGCAAACCAGCGCTGACATCTTTACCATACACTTCGCACAATTTTTCGCGAGCTTCGACCGCTTTTTTTCCTTTGCGGAAGTAAAAAAGCAAAGTATGCTGAAAATGCTCACTTTGATCCTCCATGTTTAATTTGCTATAGCTTCCACAAATGTTATCGAATAATTACCAAATTTTCATCTATAGTACCTAAGACAATAAGCTTTAAAACGATACTAAAAAGTATGACCCTGGTGCTCGATTAGTCGTAAATAAATTACATTAAAAACGATTACTAAATAAAACGACATAGCTTCCACAAATGTTATCGAATAATTACCAAATTTTCATCGATAGTACCTAAGACAATAAGCTTTAAAACGATACTAAAAAGTGTGACCCTGGTGCTCGATTAGTCGTAAATAAATTAGATTAAAAACGATTACTAAAAAAACGAAGTGACTTTCTTGCCAACCCAATAATAAAAATCATCAAAGATATCATTTTGTTCCTATTAATTTCTATATAATTTTCCCACCGTTCCTATAGTAGTTAAAAATTTAATTCGAAATTCAGAAATATTAAAAAAACAAGAAAAGAAGTTAACTTCGGCCAGCCGAAGTTTATATACCCCTGCAGGTATGCCTATTTAAAATGTTGTTTTTAAATTGTCAAAAATTAAAACGCCTACTTCCTACAAAGATACAATGTTTTTTCTATAATTTTTTTGATTACTCCTATGGGAGCTATAAGATATAGTGGTCCGATCCGGCTCGTTCCGACATATGTACTACCTGCAATAGAAAGAAGACTTTTGGGAAAATTTCGCGATAGCTTTAAAACTGAGAGACTAGTTCGCATAGAAACGGACAGACGGACATACTGACCGACGAACATGGCTATATATATAAGATAAGATATAGTTTTCCGATCCGGCCGGTTCCAACTTATATACTACCTGCAATAGAAAGAAGACTTTTAAGAAACTTTCATCCCGATAGCATAAAAACTGAGAGACTAGTTTGCGTAGAAACGGACGGACAGACGGACATAGCTAGATCGACTCGTCTAGTGATGCTGATCAAGAATATATATACTTTATGGGGTCTGAATCGCCTTCTTCACTGCGTTGAAAACTTCTGACTGAAATCATAATACCCTCTGCAAGGGTATAAAAAGAGGTGACAGCTGCAGTCGGCTGACGCTACGCTCACTGCGGCATGTGTTGACCAGGCAATTTTCACGAGCAAGCCGTTTTTGTATGGGAAACCGCTGTGCGCCCACGCAAAATTAGGTATTGCGAAAAACCTTTGGCCGGACCCCTCTTTTTTTTTTGATCTTTTTCATGATGCATTAAACTTTATTTTTAAATGGTTTTGAAGAACACTGAACACTGAATAATTCCGGTAGAACTTAAAATTTCGCAAAACCGTTCAAACGAAGTTCTTATTTTGTCATTGTGAACAGGAAAAGCCAACAAGTTCAATGAAAATCGGACCTTCGGATCAGGGATTGCCCACTTGGCAGATTTTGACTCAATGGCATCGAATTTTTTCTTTCTTTCTTTCTTTTTTCCAGGGACCGTAAATAACAGTTATTTGAGACTTTTATTTTAGAAAGACTACTGTCATATGATATTTTGTTTTAAACGTCAAAAAGAAAACTCATTTTACTTTTGTCCACAAAGTATATGCATGTCAACAAATCTGGAAAGAAAATTAACTTTTATTTGTCCATAAAAACCAGTCCAATTGTTGATTAAAACTTGTACAAATCTCAGTAGACCTTTTAAAATAAAAGTCTCAAATAACTGTTAATTATTTTTTGTTTTGTTTAAAAAGGTCATCCGTTTCTCTTCTTAAGAATTCGCGGTTTTTTTGTGTCATTGTGCTATCGAATTCCAATGTTATTCCTTGCCAGGTTCATCTTCTCAAGAATTCGCGATTTTCAAATTTCTCCCTTGACTTAGTTGAATTGAATTGTTATTGAATTGTTCTGATGCACTCGAATAACTTGTAATACTGAAATTAAATACAAACACATAAACGAACTCTGAACTATTTCTTCTTCTAAAAAAAAAATAACAATAATTGTGTTTAGTTTATTTTTTTGAGTGTTCTTCACCAGCTACTGAGTTCAAAACCATTTACAAATGAAGTTTAATTCATCATGAAGAAGATTAAAAAAAACAAGAAAGGAAGCTAGCTTCGGCCTTGCAGATCATTCATATTAACTTACAAAAACATTTAGGGTGTTCAATTTCGTTGCAAAAGTGTTAAATTTGTAAGTTTGCCAGACGAGAATTGTGAACGCCCTATATTTTAAAAAATCGTTGCAGAAAATTGACTTTCAATAGAAAGCCAACTTTTAAATTTCTGTATTGCTTAAAGTATTTGTTTAAAAATGTAGAGCTGTGAATGAAAAGATGGCTTTGTAATTTTCTGTCATTAAAAAAACCCCAACTTTTCAGTATATTTTTAGTATTTTAGCTTAGATTCCTACCCATTATTAACCCCCTATTTTTACACAAGTACAACAGATTTGTATACATAGGCTGGGGTGTTGTAGGCCTTGAAAACTATTTTGTATGGAAATTATTGTTGGAACTGCTTACACTTTTTCACTTCTCAAACGTTTGCAACGCAATTGAACACCCTAATTACATTTAAATTTACTTCCGTATATGTTACAATAATCAAAATTTTTGCTGCTTTAGTATTATTTTGGCATTAATGTTTTGATCCTTCGTATGGCATTTTATCTTCTCCTGGTAATATTGTATTGATTATAATTGTGCTATTAGACTAATTGAATAAGAAAAGTGACAACAATGTAATTGCATTTCAAAGTTGCGTGTTTTGCTATAAAAACAAAGTAGGATTTTCCAGGATTTTGAGGTGTTTTGTGTCATTTTGCTATAAAAAACATATGGGCTTTCCGTTTGTTGTCAAAATAATAAGCGTTCGAAAAAATTCGACAAAAATGTGAAATTGTTTTTATAGCAGGCCAGACCCCACAACCGCGAATTAATATCCTCGATGGACCGTGATTCCTTAAGAGCTTGGGCGACCATGGATGACCAACATATACATTTTTAAGATGAATCTTAAGAAATCGCAATCCGAGGAGGATCAACCTTAGTCTTTATCAAAGCCAATTACGAGAGTTTTTAGTTCAGTACCTCCTTATACTTATAACTTATTTGTAATAGTAAATAAAATGCTATATTAAACTGTGGTTAATGATTGGACAGTAAATATTTATTTATAAAAAATGCTGATTAGTGGTACAGATTAAGCCTATTCCTTTTCATTGTCCGTATCGGTGGATTCCTGAAATTTAAGATAGTTAATTGTTAGTATTTAAAAAGAGATGGGAAATGCTAAAAAATTAAAAAAAAAAAATCGCGCGATTTTTTAGCATTTCCCATCTCTTTTTAGATACTAACATCGCGTTCAGGATTAAACAATTCGCCCATTGCTGAGAAAATTGCATGGAATCTTGAGGTGTGGTTTGGTTGCCTTTTCAAAAAAGTGAATCGCGCTAGGTACCCTTGGTAGTGCTCCGTTTTCCGGCCATAGTGGGGAATGTTCTCCTTTAGATCACACTTCTTCTTTGTCCATGGCAAGAAAGTCTTTATAAGAAATAGTGCACCCGTTGCAGGAATCCATAGTAAACAAAAATCAAAAGTGCAATTTCTGATTAAGCAACAAAAGCCTACTTGTTTTTTATAGCAAACCCATAAATTCCTAGAAAATGCTACATTGTTTTTATAGCAAAATGACACAAAACACCTCAAAATCCTACTTTGTTTTTATAGCAAAACACGCAACTTTGAAATGCAATTACAAGAAAACCATGCATTTCCGCAAATAATCTTCTGCACGTAAATTCCTAAGAAATCGCAATTTTTTCGCGGTTTTTGGTGCTCAGGCCGCTCTTCTAGACTATTACCCAAAAAACTTTTAAAAACACAAGGCGGCAACACTACTACTATTTTGACCGCAGCTGTATGCTTTTATGTTTTTTGACTATGTTTTCTAAAATTTTTTTCTCCCTTAATAAAAATCCTAAAATTATTCTAAGTATGGGGTTTGAAAGATAAAGAGTGTATCTTTTAAAAAACATTAACATCGAATCAAACCATGAATCCGTTTGCCTCTGAGAGTTCCGGAAAGTTGGCCAATTTCAGCATATCTCGAACTTTGAAGTCCTTTTGCTAAGAATCCTTGCGTCGGGGAACTTTTTGAAAAACGCAGTTTAACTTGGGAATTCGTAACGAATCCAAAAATATATCATCCATCGAGGTAAATTTAAAAACCATTAAAAATGCTGCACAGTGTATTGGCCGTTTTGTTCGACCACTAATGACCATCTCTCGGGCAGCTGCATCTTTTCCAGCAAATAATCGAGACAAGTGGTTTTCGACAGCCTCATCTGAATGAAAGTTTTTACCATTCAAAGAGTTTTGAAGAGAGCGAAACAAATGGTAATCTGAAGGTGCTAAGTCCGGACTATAAGGTGGATGTGGTAGCACTTCCCAATTCAGCTCCGTTAATTTTTGCCGAGTAACCAAAGATGTGTGGGGCCTAGCGTTGTCATGGTAAAAGACTATACACTCAAAAAAATTTTTTAGAAAATCGCCTATGGATTTGCGTCACTGGAGATTTTTTCTATATTTCTGGAAAATTTCTTAAATTTAATTCCTTTTTTATTAATTTGAAGAACATTTTCCTTACCAGTAGAAAATTTGTTTTATTTTAAAGAAAGATATCGCCAGTGAAGCAAATCCATAGGCGATTTTCTAAAATTCAGGGCGATTAATTTTTTGAGTGTACCCTTGCGATTAGCTAGTGCCGGCTCCTTTTCTTTAATTTTTTCCGCCAAATTGGATAGCTGGCGACAGTACACATCTGAATTGATGGTTTCATTCCGTCCCAGCAGCTCAAAGTGCACTACACCCTTCCAATTCCACCAAACAGACAGCATAACTTTCCTCTGATGGATATCGGCCTTTGATGTGGCTTGGGCTGGTTTATCTTTCTTGCTCCATGATCTTTTTCGTTGGACATTATTGTAAACAACCCACTTTTCGTCGCCAGTAATGATCCGCATCAAAAAAGGATCGTTTTTAATCCGTTGCAGCAGAGAATAGCAGATATTGATACGTTTAGTTAGGTGAATTTCCTTTAAGTTATGCGGAACCCAAACATCGAGCTTGCTTACGTAGCCAAGTTTCTTCAAATGGTTTTCAACCGTTGTATGCGACACACTGAGCTTCTCTGACATCTCCTGCGTTGATTAACGCCGGTTTTCATCCAGCAAAGCCTGAATTTGTATGTCAAAAACGGCCGATGGTCGACCAGAACGTGGGGCGTCTTTAACTCCAAAATCTCCAAGCCTGAATTTGGCAAACCAGCGCTGTCATTGGCGATCACTCATGGCATCTTTACCATACAATTCGCACCATTTTTCGCGAGCTTCGACCGCTTTTTTTAATTTTCGGAAGTAAAAAAGCAAAATATGCCGAAAATGCTCACTTTGATCCTCCATGTTTAATTTGCTATTGCTTCCACAAATGTTATCGAATAATTACCAAATTTCATCATCATCGATAGTACCTAAGACAATAAGCTCTAAAACGATACTTAAAAGTGTGACCCTGGTGCTCGATTAGTCGTAAATAAATTAGATTAATTCGACGCGAAAGTTGAAAATCCCAAAATTTTACAGATTTCCCTGATGGAAAAACAGTTCTGAGAATTAAATCTTCAAAGGAACTAATTTTAATTATTCATTGAATCTATTGTTCATTGTATGCTTTAATTTCAGTTTAAAGCGTTCTCATTATGACATTTTATTGGATTTTTTATACCAATAAAACCTTTTTTTTTATTTTATTATCTACTCCTAAATGTTGTTGTTGAGGAACCTCATAACAATAATTTGGTATATTTAATAGCATGTAAGATATTCTTCTTGAGATGGTCTGGTCTCACGAATTTTGTATCTCTCTCTCTCTCTCTCTCTCTTCTGACTACGAGCTGTCGGCATGAATAAAGCGCAAATTCTTATTCTATCAACCCAATCGAAAGTGGTCTTACAAACCATTTAGCGTGATATATTCACCATCATTGTCAATGGTCTTACAAACCATTTAGCGTGATCTATTCACCATCATTGTCTGGTCCTTCGAGAGCCGGAATACTTCCGCATCTGTATAATTGAATCTGCACACCATGGAGCAACAGACTCTTAAACGTCTGACCCAAGCACGTGGTCGGCTCAAGGCGACCGTAACTCGCTTGGTCAATTACATCGAGAATCCACCTCAACAGAGCACTTACTCCGGAGTCGATGCCATGCTGGCACGGCTAAATCAGGCATTCAGGAGCCTCGAGGAGATCACTGACGAAATACACCTGTACGATAACGTTGAGGGTTTCGAGGATCCTACCGAAGACTTCCAAGCGTATGAGGAGAAGTACCTGCACGCGCTTACCTTATTCGCGTCGTTAAAGAGCGACCTTCAGCCAAGCGCCATACCTCAGGAGGATCACAATATGGCCGCATTGCTGCAACAGCAAAGTGAGTTCTTTCAGGGACTTTCTGAGAACGGAGCCCCTACCTTGGCCACGCCGCCGCCTGCTGCAGTTTCTTTAACTGAAAACCCGTTACCGAAAATCCACATCAAACCCTTTGGTGGAGACTGCAAGGAATGGCCAGCCTTTAAGGACATTTACGAGAGCACCGTCCACAACAAGGCTCACCTGGGAAAGATTCAAAAGTTCCACTACCTTAAGTCTTTCATAGTTGGTAAAGCAGCCAATCTTCTCAGTCACATGTCCATTACGGAATCAGCTTATGATTCAGCATGGGAACGCCTCAATGAACGCTATGACCGCCCAAGGCATATCGTGAACTCCTTACTGGACACTTTCATGGGACTGGCTGATGC
>JBAMCJ010005602.1:0-49326 GCA_037075205.1 Drosophila prostipennis | reverse complement strand
TGGGTGGTGTTGGGAATTTTTTGGATATTTGTTATAAATTGGGTGAGTATATTTTATTTGGTTCGTTTTGTCCCCGTTGTCTATATAGACAGTTCTAATTCATGTGGATTCATTTCAGCTTCAACTTTAGAATCCCCGTCTTCAACAGGTTCATCTTCTTTTTCTTCAGCTGATTTTTCATCTCTATCTTTATAATTTTTTTGATTTCCCTATCTGTTTTTAGATAATAACCAAACTCCACTTCATCAGGAGTAATATCATTAGTTTCATTACTCTCACTGCTATTGCTTAAGTTTATGTTTATTTTTGATGATAAAGTTGTGTTAGAACTAGTATTATTATTAGAATTTACATTTACTGAAACTACGTTAGATCCTAAAAGATGAACTTATCCAACTGAAATGAGAAAGAGAGAGAGAAAATAGACTTAATAATATTTACTAAAGTAATTTAACTCACCTTTTGTTTTGCTTAAGGTTCTGCATGCGGGTCTGAATATATTTTTCTGTTGCTGAGTTGATTAGTATATTGTGTATATATTTTTTTATTTTCAATCCGAATAAGAGTTGCTCTATAAAATATTATCTTTAGATTCCCAGCTGTCATATTTTTTTGAAAACCACAACCAACGTACACGGACTCTATTCCCGTCTCTCTTTAATATTTTTTCCACTAAATATTTGTCTGGGAAAGGAGTTTTTTTTCAGTTCTTCTTTGTAGAAACCACCTTGTATTGGATTACCTTCGAAATCTTCCAACAAGTAGGTGGTAGGGTATGTATTTCTCACACTTATTATTTTAAAAATTTCTGTAGTCCAATTCGATGTATTGCCCTTTTCAAACACATGTTTATATTTACTGATGCGTACATAACTTCCATTACGCAATTTACCCACACTAAACATTTGTAGGCTGTTTTCAAAATGTGTTTTTCATTGAAAGAATTGACGTCAATTGGGGCGACCTTAATTGTTCTATGTGGTCGTTTGTTTTATATATCAATTAATTATACCCGTTACTCGTAGAGTAAAAGGGTATATTGTATTCGTGCAAACGTATGTAACAGTTAGAAGGAAGCATTTCCGACCCTATAAAGTATATATATTCTTGATCAGGATCACTAGCCGAGTCGATCTAGCCATGTCTGTCTGTCCGTCCGTATGAACGCTGAGATCTCGGAAACTATAAACGCTAGAAGATTGGTATTTGGCATGAAGATTCTTGGAGTTCCTACGCAGCGCAAGTTTGTTTCAAGAAGGTGCCACGCCCCCTCTAACGCCCACAATCGCTTAGATACGATTTTAAAAGTTTTAATATTTCGGAAAAGTAAAAATGCAGTTTTGTTGTGATTATTAATACCTATCGAAATGTAGAAGAAATTTTTTAATTTGATAGTCGGGACACCAACCCGACTATAGCGTTCTCTCTTGTTTTTTATACATATCAACCCACTTGTATGTTCCGCTAAAACTAAATTCGCGCCACATAAGTTCCTACAAACTTCTGTTAAAGCGTTCAACAATTGAAGCTTTTACTTTTGAAAAGGTAGAATAATGATTAATTCCATATTGTTTCATCAACGCGTTAAATTGTTTGTTAAAAAATTCAGTTCCATCCTCCGTTTGTAAATTCTTTGGTGTTCCACGTTCAGATTTAAAAATTTTTCCATTGCCATTGAGACATCTTTAGCGCTTTTTGATTTTAATGCTTCTTCCTAGGCATATTTGCTAAAACAATCCACAACAGTCAAAATATAAAAATATCCTACGTTAAGCTTTGAATACTTTCCCATTTCCACTAAATCTAGTAGTAGGATAATACGGGAGCTGGCTCACTAGGTAATAAATATTGTCAAAAAAGGGGGTGGTGGTGACACTAATTAGTCACGCTTGGTTGCACACAGGTGTCATAATGACCTAATTAGCATAATTAAGTAATAAAAGTGTGGGAGAAAGGGGGAAAAATTGGGGGTGTGGGTGACCGTTAGGATGCACACTGGTGTCATAATGACCTAATTAGCATAAAAAGGTCACTTAATAAAGTTAAAAAGGGTGTGAGGTGTGAGGATCACCCCAAAGAAATAATGAAAGTGGGAGGTGTGTTTTGTCATGCGTTTGAATTTGTGATTGCTTGTGTGAGAGGGGTGTTTTGTCATGCGTAGAATTGTGGTTGTTTAGAGTGATCTTTACCCGAAAATGGTGTGTAGGAGTGTGAGAGAGGGGTGTTTTGTCATGCGTTTGAATTTGTGATTGCTTCTGTGTGAGAGGGGTGTTTTGTCATGTCTAGAATTTGTGGTTGTTTAGAGTGATCTTTACCCGAAAATGGTGTGTAGGAGTGTGAGAGAGGGGTGTTTTATTATGCGTGTCCGTTTTGTTGATTCAATTAGGATTGTAGATGATATCTGTTAGTGTAACCTGTCTTCAGTGGTTTTGTGGTCAAAAAGTGTTAGTTTGAGGGAAACAAGCGTGAGTTCGAGAACTCCCCCTCTTTAGCGAGCATTAGGTCTTAAATGTTTCAATTCTATAGTGGAGGTGGTGGTGGTGGTGGTTCCTAACAGAATATATACAAAAACAAATGAGATCGTTTATTTAGTCATATGCGTTAAGTTTTCAAAAAAGTTACGTGTTAAGAAGAAATGTGGAAAGTAGTCCAGTTTAAGAAAACTATCCGAGTTGAGTGAATCATATAAAATCGTCGTGCGAACCCTCCGGAAATTTCAAGTTAAAGAAAAGTCGTCTTAATTTTTGTTTCTAGTGGAATCGAAATCGATCTATGTAAACTTATTTTCATTATAAAAATCAAAACACTTTACAGTTTAAGTAAAGTTGTACTAACCCAAATTTGAGTTGTGTGAACAAACTGAAATCAATTTGTGTAAACTAACTAAAAAAGAAAATAAAATACTTTACAGTTAAAGTATAATAAAGTGAAAAGAAGAAGTGAAAAAAAATAACATTTCAAAACAATACTTAAAAACAAAAAAAAACAAAACATATCAAAATGAATAAGTATTGTAAAAAGTGCAACAATACCCTGTCGGCTAACATTTCGTGAAGTCATCATCTGCGGACGGAGCAGCATAAAAGAAATGTCCTAGAGCCAGTGGATTCAAAAATTAAAAAAATCAGATCTGGATTCCGAGGAAGGATTATTCAGTATCTATATGAAAATACCAATAATGATGTGATTTATCCAACACGATTTATGGAGGAAGCAGGAGAAGCTTTTCTCCCTCACTTGTATCCATTGTTGGAGAGTTATGGATCGGTAAAAATGATCTTTGAACTTTTTGAAAAATACGCGCTCTTGAAGGAAGAAGTGGAGTGCGAAGAAATAAAGACATTTCAAAGTAAAATGACAATAATCACCGCCTACTCCAATATAGAAACAGAATACAAGGAGCACATGGAGAAAATTTTGGTGAGGATGGAGGAATTCCAAGAAAGGGATAGTGGATGGACATTGATTCATCTCATTCGATTGGAAATGAATATTAATCAATATTCTAAGAGGATCATCCTATATTAAACTACCCTCTTGGTTAGAAAATAAAAATGCAATAATAAATGTTAAAAAACTGAAGGATGAATATTGTTTTAGGTGGACCTTAATCGCTGCATTAAGCAACCTTAATAAAAATGCAGGCAGGTGTACGAGTTATAAAGTCAATATATATGATGATCTCATTCAAGTCAATGGGATCACATTAAATTTCAGTGGATTGGAATTTCCACTTAAACCGTCAGACATCAACAAATTTATACAGATAAATAAAGAAATAAATATAACACTTTTCGGATTCGACGATGGAGCTATTTTTTTTGTTTGTGTTTTAAATTTTATAATATTTATATGTTTTCATATTTTTATAAAAATTTGTTTTTGTTTATCTTTATTTTAATTTGGTTTCCTCACATGTTTCGAGAGATAAATCAATGAAACGGTTTTGTCAAATTTGTTTAAATTATTCATTGAGTAAAGATGCTGCCAACCGACACTCTGAAGTCTGTGGTAAAAAAGTCTCTCGTCTACCAAACCCGAGGGATGCAAGGCCCGTGGGCCTTATGACACACTCAAAAGTGTCATAACGCCCGCAGGCGATATGTCACTTTTTTTGAGGGCCTTGTGACACACAGGAAATTGTCATAACGCCCGCAGGGAAAATATATTTAACTGTTATTTATATAAGTAAAGAAGTCGTATTCAGCTTGAAAAAATGCGGCTTGCACCTTTATTCAAACAAATTTTTGTCTTCGCCCCATTTAACATTTTATTGAATTTCTTGTAAATGCGAGTAACATAGAGTAATATAATAATGAATATTTGCCTGCGCCCTATTTAACATTTTATTGAAATTCTTGTAAATGCGAGGAACATAGAGTAATATAATAATGAGTATTATAGAATAATGTAGGAACGAGTGATGTCCTAGGAGTTAAATGTGTAAACCGATAATAAAGCGCCGCAGGCGAAAATTTCGTCTGCGGTTTATTTAACAATTTATTGAAATACTTGTCAATGATTTTCAACTATCCGTCTGCAGTATGGGCAGAGCAATAGAGAGTTTTTTGAACGCTGTTCCAGATTTTTGAAGCACTCAAAGCATATTTTGAAGTGCATACATGATAGAAAACCAAGAGAGAACGCTATTGGTGTCCCGACTATCTAATACCCGTCACTCGGCTAAAGGGATTGCGAGGGAGATGGCGATATAAACTTTAATCAGCTATAACTTTTTAACGAATGGTCCGATTTAAAAAATTTCTTCTACATTTCGATAGGTATTGATAAGCACAACAAAACTGAATTTTTACTTTTCCTAAATATTTAAATTTTTAAAATCGTATATAAACTATTGTGGGCGTTAGAGGGGGAACCAAACTTGCGCTGCATAGGAACTCTAAGAATCTTCATGCCAAATACCAATCCTCTAGCTTTTATAGTTTCCGAGATCTCAGCGTTCATACAGACAGACAGACAGACGGACAGACGGACATGGCTATATCGACTCGGCTAGTGACCCTGATCAAGAATATATATACTTTATAGGGTCGGAAATGCTTCCTTCTAGCTGTTACATACTTTTGCACGAATACAATATACCCTTTTACTCTACGAGTAACGGGTATAACTACGTCCCGCGGCCTATCAAGCAAATAATACATTTTAGCACGTCAGCCATTTGGCTGAACTGGAAAGTATTTTCCACATCTTCATCTTCTGAATCAGAACCGGAACATAGAATTTTTGCGAAAGCCAGCAACAATTTTGTATTCGAAAGGTTCAACAGCCTCCATATCGCGTCCACGTTGTTAAAAGATCAGTGATTAACTGACTAAAATATGAAAAAGCTTGAGAGGTATCATAATAAACGGTACTACTCTTCTCGGTAATCTCATTGTTTCTGAATGCGCTTTACAACATAACAAACAGTAATTCTTTTATCGGTATTCTTATTAACTCAAAATGCATTTTAGAATTTTTTTAGAAGTTGCGGTCGTTATGACACGTTTAGAAGTGTCATAATGCCCGGGGGCACTATGACATTTTTTGAAAGGGCGTTATGACACTAGTGAAAGTGTCATAAGGCCCACGGGCCTTATGACCCTTTTTAGTGTGTCATAGCGCCCGCGGGCGCTATGACACCGGGCGTTATGACACGCACTCAAAATTTAACACTTATATTTGAGAATCATATTTCCAAAAATGTACCTATACTTATGTCTGATGTTGAAGAAGAAGATTTTAAAAAATCAAAATCATCATATATGCAACACTCCTCTTTTATTAGATAGAGTTAGGGATCACTGTTACTTCACAGGAAAATTTAGGGGTGCAGCACATAGTGCGTGCAATTTAAAATATAAAGTCCCAAAATTTATTCCTGTTTTCTTCCACAATTTCTCCAGGTATGATAGTGATCTATTTTAAAAAGATTTGGCTCTCATACCTTGTGAAATATCAATATCAATATCAAAAATTAAAACTATAAGTAATGGTGAAAACTTTGAAATCCGTTTTCTAGATTCGTTTCGTTTTATGCCTTCTGCATAAGACACATTTAGCTTCAAACCTGGATAGTGAACAAATGCATATTACAAAATCATTTTTCCCAAATGAAAATCAGTTTAACCTTATGCGAAGAAAGGGTGTATTTTAAAAGAATGTATATTACCACCTAGAGAAGCTTTCTATAGTTCCTTAACTGAAAATGAATGTTCAAACGAAAATTACACTCACGCACAAGAGGTATGGAATTTTACCCTCTTCTAATAGAAGAATAGAATATTTAGGAACGAATAATAGTTTTGGTATTCTATCTGATAATGAAGATACAATGAACTCTACTGGCGATACACTCTTGCCCCAATCTGCACGATGTTTTCGGCCAATGCCTCTGCCCAAAGCAAGAATAAGAAGCGAGAACCTCGTCCTCCACCCTTTTTATTAAGAGGTGTCACGGATTTTAAGCAACTGATAGGATTATTATCACCCGTGACTACTGGCTTTCGCTTTAAGACGACTGGACGATCCTCCTGTAGAATTACTGTGGACGATATACCGTGTGATCCAAAAGTTATTCAAGGGCAATGGGATTCCATACAGCACTTTTCAATTCAAAAACGAGAAAGCTTTCCGAATTGTCATCAAGGGCCTTAACGCTTCAACTGAGTTTGATGAAATCATTGCCAGACTCAAAGAATTTGGGCACAACCCTCGGAATGTATATAACCCTCCTGGTGAAAATGGCAAGGCCAAACGAGACATATTCTTTGTTGAATTAGAACCAGCTAAAAACAACAAAGATGTTTATAACATTCGGGTAATTGAGGACAAGGATAAATGCCTAGCACTGAAAGAGGATCAGTTTAAGTGCATCAACTGTGGCTCAAATCATAGTGCTTCCTCCCGCAGTTGTCCTGCCTATCTAGAACAGTGTGATAAACGCAAGTCTAATAGCACTCCAGAACGTCAACGTTCTCAAAAGCAAACTGTTGCTGCTCCGCTCCCAAGCAAGAATGCTTGGTTTCCATTGCGTCCTCCTGTTTCCTCAAGTCAGCCATTGACGTCATCAAATTCATTTAATTCATTCACATTTTATTGTGTCCGCTAAGTCAGCCTACTAAGGCCTCTGTGGTAGAACAACCTGCTCAGGACAGACTTTTGGAATTTATTAATAACTTACAAAAGCAGCAAGAGGCTGCTGTAAATGCCCAAGCGGCGGCAATTGAAAAACTACTGGAACGTTTTGATCAAATGATGTCAGTCATGACGACGACTCTGCAAATGCTACAGAGCGTGATGTCCAAGCACGCCATTGAGTTAACGCGCCGCAATGACTAACTACGGATTAAATATAGTAATATGGAACGCTAACAACCTAGTTAGCAAATCCTTGGAGGTTGAGCACTTCCTCCAGGAACGTAAAATTGACATTTTGTTAATCTCAGAGACTCATTTTACCAGCCGTTCTTTCTTTCGAATCCATAGGATATGCTGTGCACTGCGCCAACCACCCTGATGAATGAAATCGGGGTGGTGCTGCTATCATTATTAAATCGTCCCTGGACTATCACCTGAGCACCACAATAACTGGGCCTCATTTGCAAGCAACTACTATAAGTTTGGTCACGTCGTTTGGAAGAATTTCGCTTAGCGCTCTCTACTGTCCTCCTGGTCATCGTCACTCGTGGATAGCTGCGGAATTTCTGCGCCTTTTCGGCTCTGTGGGTAGCCGCTTTATTATTGGAGGTGATTGGAATGCACACCAGAGCTTCTGGGGTTGCAGACGGTACTGCCCTCGTGGAAACACTCTGATGTCTGTTGTCTCTAGCTCAACCATGCAGATTCTGGCCACTGGGGGACCCACGCATTTTCCCTGGATCAATGATCACCTTCCGACTGCAATTGATTTTGCAGTGTATAGAGGTATTCCGTGCAGCCACCTTTCTATTTCTGAGTGCTCGGGCCTTTTCTCTGATCATATCCCGCCCCTGATATATTTCTCTGTGGCTGCCTATCAGGTCATCACCAAAACTAGGCTTTTACCAGGCTCACTGCTTTGACTGAATATAACCCTCCGCTTGTCACTGCGGATAACGTTGATTCGTTTGCTCAAGTTTTGGTAGACAAGATCCATCAAGCTGCCCCTCCTGCTAGAAGTGTACCTATTCCGCCGCCAACATGGGCTTCTTCGAAACCTGAAATTGCAGTCTTGGCCAGACAAGGTCGTACACTTCGCCGCGTTTGAAGCAAGTTCCCTGACTTGGCAAGATGGAGGGCTGCCGTGTCAGAGCTCAGAAAAGTCCTTCGATTGGCAAAATCTGAATTTTTCGTGAATCATCTCAGTGCCATTGATCCCAACCAGGATCATGGGTTTGCATTATGGAAATGCACACGAAATCTGAAAAGACAACCTCTTCGTTTTCTCTTAAACGAAGCGATGGCACTTGGGCTCACAGTGATTCTGAAATAGCAGATGTATTTGCAGATGATCTGGAAAACCGATTTACTCCGTTCGATTTCGCAACTGACCAGGAAGTTCGAGCCACAGTTTCTAGGTTTGGACTCTCTTTCGGTCCTCCTGTTGTTGTGCGACCAGTGGATGAGGAAGAGGTCCGTGATCATATTAAACGATTGGTCCCAACAAAAGCTCCTGGTATGGATAAGGTCGATGGTAAAGTTGCAAAGTCACTTCCCAACTCTGTCATTGCGCAGCTCTACCTTCTCTTTAATGCGTCACTCAACCTTGGCCATTTTCCATCCCCTTGGAAACGTGCTCTAGTTACAATGGTCCCCAAAAAGGGCCAAGATCCGTGCTCCCCTGAGTCCTACAGGCCAATAAGTCTCCTGTCCACGTTTTCCAAGATTTTTGAGCGGATCGTACTTAACAGGCTCCTGGATATTGACACCTTTAATGACGCTCTACCAAACCATCAATGTGGTTTCCGTAGTCGCCACTCCGCTGTCGAACAGGTTCACAGAGTCGTGAACCACATTCTAGATGCCTTAGAAGGTCATAAATATTGCTCGGCGGTTTTTCTTGATGTCAGACAGGCTTTTGACAGGGTTTGGCATGAAGGTCTATTCTATAAATTAATGCCACTACTGCCTGAGGGACTCTGGAAGCTCATTGTGTCATTTCTGGACCATAGGATGTTTGCCGTTGACATTCGTGGACATCTTTCTGGACAACGTCTAATTCGTGCTGGTGTCCCACAGGGAAGCGTACTTGGCCCGGTTCTGTACACAATTTACACTTCGGATCTCCCAAACCCAGTGGTTCGTGGTACTCTCCTTGCCACCTATGCAGATGATACTGCATTCCTAGCTACTGGCAGCACCCCCTCCTCGGCCTCGTGGCGTGTCCAGACATTCTTGAACGAGTTTGAATGTTGGGCCTCTCGTTGGAATATTGCGCTAAACGTTGATAAAACGCAACACGCCACCTTTGCCCTTCGACCTGGCCGATCCCGTAGTCTTTACTTGGATGGTGATAGACTTAAGCACGAGCAGAGAGTAACATACCTCGGTGTTACCTTAGACCGCCGTCTATGCTGGAAGGGTCAGATTGACCGTGTCTGTGGGTCAGCGAGGACGAAACTGGACAAAATGGACTTCAGGCCAAGGTGCGGCTCTTTAAAGCCATTGTTCTCCCGACCCTAAATTGGGGAATAACATGCTGGGGCACCGCTTGCGCTAAGAAGATTTCAGACTTGCATCACAAAAGCACTACGGAGGATGCTTGGGGTGAAGTGGCATCATTACGTCGAAAATAGCGTTTTATTTCGTGACACAGGAGTACCAACAGTTACTGAGATGATAACTCAGTTCTCGAATCGATACAGGGGTCGGCTTCTGGTGCATTCTAACCGCCTGGCTAGACGTCTTGCCACACCACTGGGCCGACGTCGTCTCCGCAGACGACACCCGGCGGACTTATGGATTCTCGGCCGTGATAGACACGGGCGACTTTTATAATATATATTAACCCAGATAAAGTAACATGCCCCACTGTGGCTCAACTACCCGCAGATTTCGGGATTCTTTTTCTTTAACTATATGACATCGACAAAAATGAAAACAGTAACTATTTTCTTGTGAGGCGTTTTAATTAAAAATGTGCCTACTTCGGCTTATACCAAAAAAAAAAAATGGATTGACGATGACCAAATTCAACAATAATTCACCCACACTAGGTAATTCATCCGACCGCGAAATTTCAATGCAGCTGGAGGAATTGAAGTTAACGAAAATGCTTGAATTAGCATGGCAGCCATCAGGCGACGTATTTATCTTCCAGTTCAAGTTTTCGAGTTTTCTCCGACTTCTACTAGACGGACTATCCCATCAGAAGTATCACGAATATTCGACTCGCTTGGACTTATCGCTCCCGTCCTTATGAATTGCAAAACGTTCATTCAAGATTTAGTTATCCGAAAACTTTCTTGGGATGAGCCAATTCCCAACGATCTCGGTATCGTCTGGGTCAACTTAAAAAATGACTTGCACAACTTATCCTCAGTGAAACTTCCACAATATGTATTCACTTCACAACAATACCAAAGCGAGCTTCACGGATTTGCGGACGCCTGCAAACGAGGATACGGATACGGAAAAGTCAGCTTATTAGTTGCAAAGTCAAGAGTCGCTCCAACTCAATCCTTGTAAATCCCAAAGCTTGAGCTCTGAGCACCCGTACTGCTTAATAGAACATATCAAAAGTTCAAGCACAAGCTCGAGCCCTACATCTTAAAGGTATACTTTTGGACCGACGCGAAGACCGTTCTACAGTGGCTTGGGGAACACTCGTCGCAATTGCCAACCTTTGAATCTCATAGGATATCTAAGCTTCAGTCGTACACACAAAATGTTAAATGGCGCTACGTATCAACCAGAAAAAATCCTGCGAACATCGTATCCAGAGGATGCTCAGTAAAGGATCTTGAGCACAACATGTGGTTTACTGGACCCGATTTCCTGAAAAGGTCGGAAAGCGAATGGCCTTGTCTGCCTAATCCAGTAAATCCACCCCTTCAGTCATCAATCGAGATGATATTGAGTGATATCGAGTTATATTGTAGTACCCATTCTAAATGATCTTATCGAGCGGTCATCGTCATACTTTCGTATTCTTCATTTTTCGAGTATTTAATGGGGTCCCTGCAGCTAGACTTTCAACTGCTCAAGATGTAGTACACGTGTCAGCGATCGAGCTAAATCAAACGTTTTGGAGAATCGTAGCACAAATTCAGCAAACGGTATATAGCACGGAGATCCATTTATTACTAAAGGACAAGCCATTAAAGTCTAGCTTTCAAGGACTTACATCGTATTTAGACAAAATACAAATCCTGATCCTGGTGAGAGTAGGGGGAAGAGTGGATAATTCTGATCTGCCATGCAGCGCTAAGCATCCATCCATTTTGCCAAAGCAGCATCGATTTACACGGCTATACGTTGGATTCATACACCGTTCCAACCTACATGCAGGACCGAAGGTCTTGCGTTCCTTACTTCGCGTTTGGGACATCAACAGCAGAGCGTTAAAGCGTCAAGTGGTACGGGAATGCTCTCACTCCTTCCACTACAAGCCTTGCCTTATGTCCCAGATCATGGGAAATCTCCCTCCAGATCGACTTGTCGGCGAACGCCCATTCCTGTGACAGGGGTCGATTTTTGCGATCCCTTACAATCCCATACAAAACTTACCCTTCAATATTTGTTTGCTTTGCAACATCGAAGGTTTATTGCCCGGCGTAGATTGCCGCAATGCATCTACTGCGATAACGCAAAAAACTTCGTTGGAGCTGCCAACAAAATGATGGAGTTCCAAACTGCGTTACTCGAGCCTGAATCCATCAGTCTTCTAAAGTCATACAGCGCTCGCAAGGGATTCTCATTTTGCTTCATCCCTCCCAGAGCTCCACATTTCGGCGGCCTCTGGGATTCGGCTGTCAAATCAGCTAAACCACTCCTGCTAAAAAACATCGCAGAAGCAAACTTTACATACCAAAAGCTCCTGACCGTCCTCGCAGAAGTAGAAGCCATATTAGCTTCTCTTCCTATTGATTGTAATTGAAAGATCTGCGTTCTTTCAACGAGGGGAATATGTCGGAGGAGCATTTGAATATAACGTAAATTTAGTTGAAACAATGTAACTGTATGGCAACTCTGTAAGCTAGGGCTAACGCGTGGCAACTACTACCTAGTGTTGCATAACGTGGCCTCTAAGCTAGTAGTTACTACTGAAATACTCTCGATTGACGACGCACACTACGAGCCGCTTTTCTCCAAATAAATTTATAACCAAATTCTAAAGCCGACTTCATATTCTTGTACTGCGCCCCGTGAACATAAAACAAGTTCGGCAGCGATCGAACAATACTTAAACATCTTTTTAACTTAATTCGTTTAAGTACAATACTTTAGCCAGGAAAACGCGGACGAGTTGAACCGGCGTGGGAAGAAGTCAACAAGACTAGAGGTGGTAACCGTCAGCTGGTCGCAGCCGCAGTGAGTTGCCCAACACTCTACGAGAATTTTAAACATATCCAGTAGCGGCCACCGTTGGAGGGCGCCAGTTACCTTTTTTACTAAAATAGTGCATACTAATATGCGTTTAGGTAGTAGGTTATAGTAGTCATGTCTAGCTCGGATGAAAAAGATATCTACTAATCACCAGTGCAAGCATCGCAAAAGAGGAAGCTGGAGAATATGTCCCAAAATATTGCAGGAGGAGCGTCCTTAAAGGAGCTGACATCAGCTATGTCGAAGCTGCTCGATATAAAGTTAAAAGACCTGCCAACTAAAACTGACGTCGAAGGGCTAAAACAGGATCTGAAAAGTGACATTGGTGTCATTCCAAACAACTAACCGACGACAACACGCGGCTCAAAGAAGAGGTGATAAGCCTTCGCGCAGATAGAGAAGCCGATAAGCGTACAATAAATATGTTGCTAGAACAACAAAATAAAAAAAACGTAGTGGTAAAAGGTCTGAGGGTAGATAAAAAATGCAAATTGGCTGTTAAAACTCTTATTGAAGAAAAACTGAAATTAAAAGGTTCAAGGGTTTTCGATGTGCGAAAGCTTAATGATGGTTCTGGTGGAATGCGAATCCCAAGGAGAAGCGGAGAACATTTTAAAGAATGGTCATAAGTTACGTGGAAGCCAGGTGTTTCCTGACAAGGATTTGACAGTGGAAAATGTCCAAAACGACAGCATCAACGTAGACGGAAATTGGATGTCGTTTAATAACAACAAGCTTCTTATGTGGCACGGAAAACCAGCTGAATCAAAATTAAAGGAAATATACGGAAACAGTTTGGAAATGCATCACATTACGTATGCGTCCTTAAGCCAAAAGTCCAAGTCAAAAACTAAATAGAAATACAAATAAATGTATTAAATGTAGTCCTATGTTAGTATGTAGTAATGTTGCATGTGTAAATGCGATTAAAGAAGCCGATACCATAGAGAGACTGGAGATCAGAATATTGTCCTATAACGTGGCAAGAATGAAAAAACAAGCTTTTATATAATGATTTCTTCCAATTTATTGCGTCGTTTCAAATATGCATTCTATCTAAATATTTCTGGAATCCAAATTGGACGCTGTAGAAGTAAAATTTAAAGACTTTGTGCTTAGATGGGTGCCTGCAATCCGAACCAGCGCTAGAGGACGAGCAAGTGGTGAAATGATATAAGGTATAAAAAAAGAACTTCACAAACACAATATAATTAGTTTCATAAATTTAGATAAGGTCATTATTATCCAACTGAGGACTGTAGAAAATGAAAACCTGCACCTACTAACAGTGTACATTAATTGCAATCATTGGGAAAGAGATTCTAGAAAGTTATTATGAGGTTTTAAACCATGTCCTATTAAATGAAAGTGCACTGATCATAGGAGATTGTAACGCAAGGTTGGGAGAAGCGCAACTTCTCGGATTTGACCAACAGTTAGGCACAAGTTCCCTCAATGAAGCCCGTAACGCCAAAGACAAAGTAACAGACGCCAATGGCCGGCATTTAATTGACTTGATTGAGCTGTTCGGCTTCACAGTGGTTTGGGCGAATACACCTTTTTGAGAGATGAAGCTCGGTCTACCATCGACCTATGTATGGCACGCGGCACATGGATAAAAACCATCAAAGACTTGGAAGTGAGCAAAAGTTCTAATCTTCAAGAGGTATTGGAGAAGGCTAGCACAAAACGAAAAGTGGAATGTAGGGTCTATTCATTTCGCTAGATATTGTCAAGACATAAAGGTATCTGGGATTCTGGGAGTTTACCACAACGGTCGTTTCAACAACCACTTACAGGACAAACTTCGAGATGCAAAACTGGCCATAAGCTGCACATAGAAATCGCTGCTAGGGAAAAAGGATGTTCCAATGAGTAGCAAGTACAAGCTGTTTAGTGCAGCAATGCGGTCAATCCTATGTTACGGCATCGCAGGTCTGGGACATCTTACCTTATGAAGAAGTTGAAAGCCTTCTAAGATTCTTCTTAAAGAAGAATTTTCGTCTACCCAGATTTACCCCGAACAGGATGCTATATCTTGAAACAGGACCGTCGCCGCTGCATTCAGATATAAGTTATGCCCGATCAAAGTTGTTTATCTCCGTCTCCCTCGCACTCCCTTTAGCTGAGTAACGGGAATCTGATAGTCGGGACACCCGACTATAGCGTTCTCTCTGGTTTTAAAAATACTACTGTGATATTTGGTTTTACACGTCAAAAATAACGTTCTTTTTACTCTTGTCCACAAAGTATATGAATGTCAACAAATCTGGAAAGCAAATTAACTGGTATTTGTTCATGTCTATAAAGTGCATAAAAACCAGTTAAATTGTTGATTAAAACCTGGACAAATTTCAGTATAATATATAAATAATTATTTACGGTCCCTGATAGGAACGGTTAGAAATTTGGTTTTACACGTCAAAAATAACGTTCTTTTTACTCTTGTCCACAAAGTATATGAATGTCAACAAATCTGGAAAGCAAATTAACTGGTATTTGTTCATGTCTATAAAGTGCATAAAAACCAGTTAAATTGTTGATTAAAACCTGGACAAATTTCAGTATAATATATACACAATTATTTACGGTCCCTGATAGGAACGGTTGGAAAATAAAATGGAAATTAATAAGATAAAAATTATATCTTTGTTAATTTTTATTACATTCCCTTTTTCTTAGGGACATAGCTTTTTTTTAACATTTCAAAATTTTGAATTATATTTAACAAAATTTATATACAATATTATATAGCTGCCATTGTAAGGATCGAAATATTAATGTCCAAAATAATGCTTCCTTTTTGTTTTTTATTAAAACTGTCAAGATTGTTGAGATTTTATTTTACAATAAAAATAAAGGAATGTAATACCAATGTGCGTATTTTTGGCAAATACTCGTATGTACCTGTCCCATACTGACTCCCATAAGTTGTCAAATTTAAAAGAAGTCATAAGTATGTATCTCTTACCATAACCCACTTAGAGAACACTTAGCAACATGAGGATAATTTTTTCGGAAACCGCTTTGTCATTCATGTTGTAATATTCAAGATGCCTTCGTTGAGCGACAAAATATGTAAATAAACAAACTAACTTATCTTGCTTTTATGATTTTGAATAGTCCGTTCTCCCGGTATTGTGTCTACCGCAAGCCACAATTAATCAATAGAGTTGGGGTAAATTGCCTACAACTTCGATTGTTATTGATTTTTTACCCTTGCAGGGGTATTATAATTTCAGTCAGATGTTTGCAACGCAGTGAAGGAGATGTTTTCGACCTCATAATGTCTATATATTCTTGATCAGCACCAATGGCTGAGTTCATCTAGCCATGTCCGTCTGTCCGTTTCTATGCGAACTAGTCTCTCAGTTTTAAAGTTATCGCGATGAAATTTTCCCAAAAGTCTTCTTTCTATTGCAGGTAGTACATATGTCGAGCCGGAAAAAATAATAGAAAAAACATTGTAACTTTGTAGGAAGTAGACGTTTTGATTTTTGACAATTTAAAAACAACATTTTAAATAGGCATACCTGCAAGGGTATATAACAGTGGTGACCAGCAGAAGCAGCACGCATATAATGAAGGAACGCATTGCGTTTGTGTGAGTGCGAGCATGCACGAATTTGACTGTGTGCGTGACTTTTTTCTGCTTGACAGCGTACGTGAGCGTCGAAACGCTAGCAGCGCAACGGCAGAGAAATTGCCTATCCCGTGGGCCCTGCGCGCTACTTCTGCTGGTCACCACTGATATATAAGCTTCGGCTGGCCGAAGTTAACTACCTTTCTTGTTTCTTATTTTTTTAATTAAAAAAAAGTTGATCTTACGTTTCGAAAAAAAGCACACCAAAAACACAAAAAATCAACAAATGTCTTTCAAGTGTACTTAACCCAATAATAGCTATTATTATAAAATGGAACGCATGGTTGATTTTTGAGCTGATGGTCTTATTATTTTGCTTAAAGTCCAATCTCTAAGAATAAACTATAAAACTAATTTCGGTTTTTTAGGCGTGTATTTTTAATGATCGGATTTATGCCTGTCCAAATTGAATTTTTTCCCTTTTTTTAGACTTTGACGCGGTGTAGCTTCTAAACTAATGACTGGAACTCAATGCTGTGAATAAAAAAGTTAAAGGTCATTCTATTACCTGTAAAATAAGTCTAAGATGATCAAAATCGGTTTACCAGAACAGAAGATAGAAAATAAAAAAGGGCCAAAAACGTTTTTTACACTTAAAAAAAAATTGACATCATAAAAAAAATTATAAGTGCCCATTTCTTAATCAGGGAGATGTTCTTTACCAGAAAATTAAGGTTGTCTTCAAGTAGGGCGACGTCGATTTTTTTTTGTAAACTAGTGTAGTCAATCGTTTTTTCGTGAATACGCAGATCCCCCAAGCCACCGATGTAACCTTTTTTGACGTCCACCTCGTTAGACAACTAACCTGGCAAAGGCACATTGGATAAACAATTAACAATTAAGCAAGCTTCCATCATAGGAGTTAAATTCTCGATCCTGTGTTTAGACTTGAAAGGTTGTTCTGAGCTATTTCCCTTTAAAGATCATTTGGATTTACGGCTCGCCGCCTTTGGGGAACACGAGTAATCACTGGGGCCCGATAACATCTATTGGGATCCTGTCATACCGCCACAACAAAGTTACACTGCACTCATACAATCTCGCCAGGTATAAACCAAGGGCTTTCGACAGAAGATCGATATCGAATCGATCTGCCAATCCAGCAACAGTAATAATAATAATAATTATGGACCATTTATAAAATTAATATGAGATTTATATAAAATCGGAAATGATTTCTTACCTGGGCAATCGCTCTCCCATGTTGTACCAATTATGGCTTTGTGTTTTATCAGTGCTTGGCACTTCGTATACTGCGTTTTTGTGCTATATTTCGATTTATCTAGAATGGAAAGGAAGCCATCAGAAACATTTTCAACTTAAATTGGCATTATAACGTAAGAGTCGGTCAATATTCAAGATAACTGCTGAAGCTTCCATAAATTGTTTACAAATGAGTTTAAATGCTTTTTTTTCAGAGTTTTAGGTATCCAAAAACCAAAGTTACCTAAAATTTACGAAATGTTAAAAGATACATTTTTTAAATAACAAATTTTAGTCGATATTTAAGCGACGGACTAAACTGTTATTTTTTGTATGTATTAAAAAAATATGGTAATTTAAGAAAAAAATGTGGGTTATACAAAAAAAATTACAAGTGTTTTCTCCACAATGGTATATGAAACAAGAAAGAAAGCTTACTTCGGCCAGCCGAAGTTTATATAACATTGCAGATCATTCCTATTGAAGAGTTGGGGCGTCGTTTAATCGTAGCTTAGAAGCAGCTTCCTTGGGCGTTGCGGCTGTTGCAAGTAGCCGGTGGCAAGCTGTGGGGGAGATACAAAAAGCACTCGGCGATCGCGATAGGAAAAAAAAAAATAGAACACACTTGACTTTTTTTTTCGGGGTATTGCGCGGACCGGCCGGGCGATGTATTTAATTCAATTGGTACAAGAGAACTAACTTCAAGCTAATTGCGCGCTGTGCTTCAGAGCGCCGTGTAGAGTTTTCAGGTTTCAAGGAGCGGAAAAGTAGAAGAGCGGTAGAGCCTGGAAACGCGAGCGAGTTATCGTCCTGTGACCGAGGGAGTAGAGGAGGTCTCATATGTATGCGAGTATTTCTTTAGAAAATGCTGGAAACAAACGACTGTGTTGCTTGGAGTACCAAATAAGAATGACCGTTTATTATATAAAAGTCCAATCTATCAGTGTACCCGAGTTTTTCCATGATGGCAATCCTTATTGTTGTCCCAGGGCTAGGCTTGTAGTTGTCGCTTCTGTGTTGTTTCCCTGTGGCCGGTGAGAGGGGCATGTTAACTCCTCCCCCCCCAGTCCGAAGAGAAGGCCATAAAGGGGTAATGGCCGGATCGGAGAAAGGCGGCTAGGCGAGGTGTTGTTGGTGTACGCCACGAGCTCCGACAAAGTTTGAATTTAAAAATTTGTTTCAAAACTGTGTATCTTAATTTTAAACATGAGTTTTGTGTTAAAGGTATATGAATCTAACGAATTAAAAAAAAAATGTGTTTATCTAGTTCTAACGTTACAGTTTGTTTACAAGTTATCTCTTTTATGTTGTATTTGTTTCTTATTGAATAACAATTTTGAGATAATGCTTAGTTTACTGGGGCTATTAACTACGTTGTTTACATTTTTTGGCTTCTTCTTGTTTGATTTTGTTTCGTAGGACTTCTAATGATACCTCCAGGGTTGGGCGATTATTAAAAGGATTCTTCTTGTTTGATTTTGTTTCGTAGGACTTCTAATGATAACCCCAGGGTTGGGCGATTATTAAAAGGATCCTAGAACTACGGGTCGAATTACCTTGAAAATTATGTGTCGGTGTTTGCATTATTATAGTTTTGTTGTTGTGGTATGTAGCGACTATTGTAGTCACTATTTGTTGGTCCTTTCGCGTATGGGAGATTCCTGTATATCGAGCCGTCGCGTCGTCGGGTTTCTTGGTGTTTATTCAAGTTTCTAGAGATGGTTAATTCGATCTGCCCGTACTCGTACGCTTTCTCGATTGTCTCTGGCCTCTGGTTCCTAATGGCTGACCTAAGTGGGTCCTTTAGTCCAACTAAGAATGTATTCAAGCAGAATCTGTCATATTGGTCATAAACCCTCTATTACCTGTAAAATGAGTCTTCGATGGCCGCAATCGGTTAATCACAGCTCGAGTTAGAAATTAAAAAATCGTCAAAAACGTTTTTTACACTTTAAAAAAAAAATGGTACCATACAAAAAATTGCAAGTGCCCTTTTCTTAATCAGAAAGATGTACCTTACCGGAAAATAAAGGTTTCATGGAGTGCGTATTCCATCAATTTTTTTTTGTAAACTTGTGTTACAGAGATTTTAGGAGAATTGATGTTTATCTACTTAGCCAGCATTTAGATGCCCTTGATCTTAATTATATGCATACTTTAACAGATGTAAATGCCCAAATAGGTATTTTGACAGAATGCAAAGAGTCGTTGTATAAGAGATTTGTGCCCCTTAAACAAGAAATTATTATGGCCACCGGAAATCCATGGTTTAATAATGCCATAGCTTTAAAGATAAGACAAAGAGATACTGCTTATAGAAGATGGAAAAGATACAAAAAGATACAAATTTAAATCACTACGAACTACAGTAACCTCCTTAATCGTTAATGCGAAGCATTCTTACTATTCACAAAAACTTCAAACTGCCATGTCGATGAAGCAGAAATGGAAGGAGTTAAAAAAGTTTGGTGTAGGCAAGTCCAAAAGCAATATAACTGCAGACCCCAATGAACTGAATATAAAATTTGTGCAATCAAACGTACCTGAAAGTATGACCAACCCTTATCTTGACATTATTGTGAATAATATCTGTGATAATAGCATTAGTTTTATGTGTGTTTCTTCTTGTGATGTTTTAGATTCGGTTCTTAAAGCTAAGTCGAATGCGGTAGGGCTTGATAATGTACACCCTAGCTTCATAAAAATAATCCTGCCAAAAATCATTAACAAAATAACGTATGTGTTCAACACTGCATTTACGACTGTTTTTTTTCCTAATATCTGGGAAATGGCAAAAATTATTCCCGTCCCCAAGGCCAATGATGAATACAGACCTATATCTATTTTGCCATTTCTTTCTAAGGTCTTTGAACACTTAATGGCACAACAGATCAATTTATTCTTAGGCCAAAATTCATTAATGTGCAATAACCAACCTGGTTTTCGAAAATTTAATAGCTGTACAACTGCGATATTAGATATAACCGAGAACATCAGACAGAAACTCGACAGTAACCAGATTACATTTTTAACATTATTGGACTTCAGCAACGCATTTGACACGGTTAACCACGAAATTTTGTGTACAAAACTTTTAAAATTCTTCAACTTTTCTGGACCCGCTGTTAAACTCATATCATCATACTTGAGTGGTACACTCAAAAAAAAATTTTAGAAAATCGCCTATGGATTTGCTTTACTGGCGAATTTTTCTATATTTCTGGAAAATTTCTTAAATTTAATTCCTTTTTTATTAATTTGAAGAAAATTTTCCTTACCAGAAAGTGGATATTCAGAACCACTCTTACTAAAGCGTGGCGTGCCCCAAGGCTCTGTGTTAGGTCCACTTTTGTTTTCAATGTATGTAAACGATTTACCAACTGTATTGTCCAACTGTAATGTCCACTTGTATGCTGACGACGTATGTTAGCTGTCCTATAGGAAGAATATTAGACTGTGTAGATTAGACTGGGTCGATTTGTATGGGCCAAAAAAAATGATAAATCGTAGGGGGAACGTAATCTAGGAAGAATTCTAAGCAATATTGCAAAAGAAACTATATCTTAAAAACCACGTCTGACCCTCCGCATTTGCAAAAGAAAAAAACCCAGTATTTGATGATAAATATCACAGTAGCCCTAAATTTTATACACTGAAATGGAACCGGAAAAAAGTATTAAATCGTTTGGGCGGAAAACAATCTCTGGGCATTTCTAAGCCATATTGTCAAAGAAACTATATGCCTTAAACCACATTTTAAGATATGCAGCACTTGAGACTCGTTTAAGTTATTTTTATAATTCCAATGCCACTTTGTGGCATATCTTAATATCTTTCAGAAAAATATTTTAAAAAATTTTTAAATTTAAAATTAAGTATTTTTTAAGAGAATTTAAAATTAGAAAACTTCTGTACGCCGGAATACACGCGGTTTCCGAATAAAAAAATTATCCCCATATTGCTCCCTCAATTCTTCACAAAGTGGTAAAATTAAATTTTTGTAATCGCAATGTTTACTAATTAAGAAAGAATTAAAAGTGCAGCAAGGCAGTGTAAACAAGAGAGAACGCTATAGTCGGGTTGGTGTCCCGACTATCTAATACCCGTCACTCGGCTAAAGGAATTGCAAGGGAGATGGAGATATAAACTTTGATCAGCAATAACTTTTTAACGAATGGTCCGATTTAAAAAATTCTTCTACATTTCGATAGGTATTGATAAACACAACAAAACTGCATTTTTACTTTTCCGAAATATTTAAATATATAAATTTTTAAAATCGTTTATAACCTATTGTGGGCGTTAGAGGGGGCGTGGCACCTTTTTGAAATAAACTTGCGCTGCGTAGGAGCTCCAAGAATCTTCATGCCAAATACCAATCCTCTAGCTTTTATAGTTTCCGAGATCTCAGCGTTCATACGGACAGACAGACAGACGGACAGACGGACAGACGGACAGACAGACAGACGGACAGACGGACAGACGGACAGACAGACATGGCTAGATCGACTCGGCTAGTGATCCTGATCAAGAATATATATACTTTATAGGGTCGGAAATGCTTCCTTCTAGCTGTTACATACTTTTGCACGAATACAATATACCCTTTTACTCTACGAGTAACGGGTATAAAAATTGAATTAAAGTGTCTAAGCAGCTGTTCACCACGCCTACGTCACAGCGCACACTATATCCGTCCTCTTCTAACCGGCGCGCGCAAGTGAACCGCACAGTGCTTAAATTTGTAAACAAACGCAATTTTTTAAAAGTAATAACAAAACAGTAACAATTCTTTATTATTTCTTAAAGATAGGAACATTTCACTTTTTTGGTTTGATGCTGTAGTAGACAAATTCATCGTTTTTTGAAAAAGTTTTACATATTAATGTATTTTTATTTGCAACCGCAAAGTGGTGATATTGCCGTGTATCCTTTACAGCTACTGCTTTTTTAAAGCGTTTTTCCATTTTAATATCGTGCATCTTATGTTCCGCCATTGAACAAAAATCAAAATCAATATGTTTGAAATAATCCTTTGCCCAGTCGTACAATTTACGAGGAGTGTTAATCGGATTACCTTCGATCCTTTGTAAGCTCGCTCGATAAGCTTGCCGTTTGACTGTACCACCAATGCCATTGCAAGCTCCTTTTCCATGCGGGGTCGCAAAAAAATTCCACTCCGCTTTTACTTGAAAATCTCTTTCGTGGTACAATAAATTTAGAAAATTGTATTTATTTTTGTATTGCGAGGCAGCCCCGTCTGAAAAGTATACTAATTTTTCTATACGTCGATTTCCAAATTTTTTTTTTTAGATAACATTAGTTTACAAAAAAAAATTGATGAAATACGCACTTCATGAAACCTTTATTTTCCGGTAAGGTATATCTTTCTGATTAAGAAAAGGGAACTTACAATTTTTTGTATGGTACCAATTTTTTTTAAAGTGTAAAAAACGTTTTTGACGCTTTCTTAATTTCTAACTCGAGCTGTGATTAACCGATTGCGTCCATCGAAGACTCATTTTACAGGTAATAGAATACCCTCTAACTTTCTTATACACGGTATTGAGTTCCATTCATTAGTTTAGAAGCTACACTTTGTCAAAGTTGAAAAAGGTAGAAAAAATGCAAAAATGCTGGTATAAATGGCTTCGTTAAAAATACACGCCTAAAAACCGAAATTAGTTTTATAGTTTTCTCAGGTAGAAGGTTCTTAGACGAAGAAAACAAGATATTGATCATTGCAATCTACCAGCAAATTAATTTGATATGCATTTTTGAAGCTTCCGAAAAATGTGATTTTTTGGCCGTTTACAGCTGTTAACTGGCTCAACAGGGCTCTAACAGGGCTGTAATACCCGTTTTCCCCAACGTAAAAAATCGATATAAAATCGAAACCTTGGTTGTTTTTGGAGTTGATGGTCTTATTAGTTGGCTTAAAGATGTATCTTTAAGTAGAAGTTATAAAACTAATTTCGGTTTTTAGGCGTGTATTTTTAACGAAGCCATTTATGCCAGCTTTTTTGCATTTTTTCAAACTTTTTCTATTTTGACGAAGTGTAGCTTCTAAACTAATGAATGGAACTCAATACCGTGTATAAGAAAGTTAGAGGGTATTCTATTACCTGTAAAATGAGTCTTCGATGGACGCAATCGGTTAATCACAGCTCGAGTTAGAAATTAAGAAAGCGTCAAAAACGTTTTTTACACTTTAAAAAAAATTGGTACCATACAAAAAATTGTAAGTTCCCTTTTCTTAATCAGAAAGATGTACCTTACCAGAAAATAAAGGTTTCATGAAGTGCGTATTTCATCAATTTTTTTTTGTAAACTGGTGTAAGTTATCAATTTTAAACAAATGGACGGATCCTGTATCATGCTGGTTTTTCTCGGAAATTATTACAAAACTTAAATGTTTCGTTTAATCTCCTTCACGAAATTAAATTACGTACGGATGGATCGTGACCTGGTTGTTTGTCCAGTGATGAGATTGGATTGCGTTTTGTATATGAAAAGCGTAGTTTTCAGGAAAGTCTAAACATACAATAAGCTCTCCCTTTTCCGCAGTTTCTTTTTTATTACAAAATACGAAGCCTGCGTTTTTGCTAGAAAATAGTGCTTTATATACAGAATTAGTTCCTTTCCAAGGTTTTCGAAGAAGCTTTTCACGTTTTCTGTTAACTCCTCTAGATCACACCTATATAAACAACCAGAATTAAATGGGTAAAGTACCAAATATTTCAAAAATTTACCTGTCGGTACTTATCCATTGAGTAAGAGTAATCGCTGAGATTTTTATACCCGTTACTCGTAGAGTAAAAGGGTATATTGTATTCGTGCAAAAGTATGTAACAGCTAGAAGCAAGCGTTTCCGACCCCATAAAGTATATATATTCTTGATCAGGATCACTAGCCGAGTCGATCTAGCCATGTCTGTCTGTCCGTCTGTCCGTCTGTCTGTCTGTCCGTATGAACGCTGAGATTTCGGAAACTATAAAAGCTAGAAGATTGGCATTTTGCATACAGATTCTAGGAGTTCCCACGCAGCGCAAGTTTATTTCAAAAAGGTGCCACGCCCCCTCTAACGCCCACAATCGCTTATATACGATTTTAAAAATTTAAATATTTCGGAAAAGTAGGAATGCGGTTTTTGTGTGTTTAAAAATACCTATCGAAATGTAGAAGAAATTTTTTAAATCGGACCATTCGTTAAAAAGTTAGGCCTGATCAAAGTTTTATCTCCATCTCCCTCGCATTCCCTTTAGCTGAGTTACGTTTATTAGATAGTCGGGACACCAACCCGACTATAGCGTTCTCTCTTGTTTTTTTTGAAGAAAAGCTTTTTTGGACTTGAAACTGTTTTTTCAACTCCCGGGCAATTTTGACACAAGGACAGGAAGCAATTTGGCCCTGAATTTTCGCACACGGATTTTTGTGCAATGCTGTGTGCAGTTTCCTCAAAATCGACTCCAAACTTTCTTAGATTTTGCTTTATTCCATAGATTTTGAGGTCCATTTTTGGTGGATTTTACATACACAGACGTTGTGTGTGCCATTATGACCAGCCAAAATGCATTCTTGAGGTCTTAATTCACAAAACTTTGAGAATCCTATTTCACATTCAGGAAATTTAAGCTTGTACTGTCTGTACAAGTTATCCAGATTAAATAGCAAAAGCCTTTTCTGCGCCTTTGCCTTTTTGTTGTTACAAAATCCCTCACACCCGGCATTACTCTACTTGAGTTATCAGACATATAAAAGTCAGTAACAAATTTAACAATTGAATCTGCAAGTTTTATTCCTTTTTTTTTGGGGGGTGCAGAGGCAAAGCCAGCGTTTTGACGCTGCTTTATTGCTCTTGTTGCGAGGCGACGTGACACAGAAAATGTCTTTGACACTTGCATAGCACTCCAGTCATCTGGCAGAGTGGTCAATATTTTAATTTTTTCGGACGATTTTTTCGTGCTACTTAAAACGTTTTTTAAATTGTTGACGAATGATGCATTTGTACTATTTGTAGTAGTTCTTAGAATTCGCTTGCCGCCAAGACCAGTTGGAGTGAGTGGTCCCAGTTCATGGAGAACTTCTTTGTGGTTCTCGTCTTCAATGTCGTCAATTTTGAAATCAGAATCCTCGTCCTTGTTAATTGACTCTGGACTTCTTTTTTGGCGTAACATGTTATACGGCATGACGTGCAAACATACAACCCAACACAGTTGACAAAGTAAGGATTCCACTTGTCGTTCACCAGGACTAAACCACGTCTAACCGATTTATGATTCTCCTTGTTTAAAGGATTGCAACATTCCTTGGGCCGAACCATGTCATTCCGCGCGTTTGTTTACAAATTTAAGCACTGTGCGGTTCACTTGCGCGCGCCGGTTAGAAGAGGACGGATATAGTGTGCGCTGTGACGTAGGCATGGTGAACAGCTGCTTAGACACTTTAATTCCATTTTTTACACTGGCTTGCTGCACTTTTAATTCTTTCTTAATTAGTAAACATAGCGATTACAAAAATTTTATTTTACCACTTTGTGAAGAATTGATGAAGCAATATGGGGATATTTTTTTTATTCGGAAACCGCGTGTATTCCGGCGTACAGAAGTTTTCTAATTTTAAATTCTCCTAAAAAATACTTAATTTTAAATTTAAAAATTTCTAAAAATATTTTTCTGAAAGATATTAAGATATGCCACAAAGTGGCATTGGAATTATTAAAATAACTTAAACGAGTCTCAAGTGCAGCATAACTCAAAAATCGGAGCTTAATTAGAAAAATATTTTTTAAAAATAAACGGTAAGAGTTTGTTGGGGCGGGGGTGGCTTGATTGGAGAAGAGATGCTGAGTCCCAGGAAAAACGGGTGAAAAAACCGGCAAGAAATATATCGAAAACACGGTAGAACTCGGGGGTTATTACGCGACGTGCGTGTGTTTATTAGGTCACTTGTAAATATAAACTAAAAGGTAGAAGACTCCAGAGCGGAGCGGAGAGTTGGAGAGGGAGAGCGAATGGCAGTGCAAGCGAGTGAGATATGGAAATCTGGAGAAAACTGCCGCTTGACACTGCCTCCCAAAATTAAACGCCCTTTTGGCGTGAACATTCTGGGTGCGTGTCATAACGCCCGTGGGCCTTATGACACTTTCACTAGTGTCATAACGCCCTTTCAAAAGTGTCATAACGACCGCAACTTCTAAAAAAATTCTAAAATGCATTTTGAGTTAATGAGAATACCGATAAAAGAATTACTGTTTGTTATGTTGTAAAGCGCATTCAGAAACAATGAGATTACCGAGAAGAGTAGTACCGTTTATTATGATACCTCTCAAGCATTTTCATATTTTAGTTAGTTAATCACTGATCTTTAAACAACGTGGACGCGATATGGAGGCTTTTGAACCTTTCGAATACAAAATTGTTGCTGGCTTTCGCAAAAATTCTATGTTTCGGTTCTGATTCAGAAGATGAAGATGTGGAAAATACTTTCCAGTTCAGCCAAATGGCTGACGTGCTAAAATGTATTATTTGCTTGATAGGCCGCGGGACGTAGTTTTTCTATCATGTATGTACTTCAAAATATGCTTTGAGTGCTTCAAAAATCTGGAACAGCGTTCAAAAAACTCTCTATTGCTCTGCCCATACTGTATTTCAAGTATTTCACAAGTATTTCAATAAATTGTTAAATAAACCGCAGACGAAATTTTCGCCTGCGGCGCTTTATTATCGGTTTACACATTTTACTCCTAGCACATCACTCGTTCCTACATTATTCTATAATACTCATTATTATATTACTCTATGTTCCTCGCATTTACAAGAATTTCAATAAAATGTTAAATAGGGCGCAGGCAAAAATTCATTATTATATTACTCTATGTTACTCGCATTTACAAGAAATTCAATAAAATGTTAAATAGGGCGAAGACAAAAATTTGTTTGAATAAAGGTGCAAGCCGCATTTTTTCAAGCTGAATTCGACTTCTTTACTTATATAAATAATAGTTAAATATATTTTCCCTGCGGGCGTTATGACAATTTCCAGTGTGTCATAAGGCCCTCAAAAAAAGTGACATATCGCCTGCGGGCGTTATGACACTTTTGAGTGTGTCATAAGGCCCGCGGGCCTCATGACACTTTTTAATGTGTCATAGCGCCCGCGGGCGTTATGACACCGGGCGTTATGACATGCACCCGAACATTCTCCCCCCCCTTGCGAGGACCTCCGTAGCAAGAACCTCAGGATAGTAGGCTCAGGTACATAATGGAAGCGAAGATCGGTGGTCCTTGTGTAGCAGCGTGTGATGGCCCTTTCCACACTTGTGGCAGTGATGCTCACTGCGGCAGGAGTCTTCGGAATGATCGTGGGCCAAACAATTTGTGCAATATCGATGCAATTGTACTGCTTGGATGCGTTTCTCGGCAGTTAGCGTCAAAAGTGGTGGCATTTCCGTAGATGGATCCTGAGGCAGACTCGGCATGGGTAGGATTTAATACCTCGGGAACGTCTGCGATCCAGGGCGGGATATGGTACCCAATAGCTGGAAGGACTTGCATTGAAAGGACTCTCTATACAGGGGTCCGGAAGGACTTTGGAAATGTGCGCTGAAAAGGACGCAATCCTCTGAGGAATTGAGGCAAACACTGGTGGTGCAGGTGTGGATGGAACGGAAGTCATTGTAGAAGTGTTGCTTGGATGCAACAGCGTGTGATGCCGACTTTGGCAAGTAAAACAAGTGTGAGCGCTTGTGCAATCCTGAAACTGGTGGTTGCTCGCAAAGCAGTTGGAGCACAACTGTTTTTTTTGGATATAGTCTGAACGATTATTCACCGTTAATTGTAGGAAGCGTGGACATATAGGCACGGGATGGTTCTTCTTGGAACATAGATCGCAAACATTGGGTATCCGAACTACCCTTGTAGTGAAGGACTTTATTTTTGGAAGTTCTGCCAATCGAGCAGTGGCTTCGGACGGAACTTGGAGTGAACTAGCAGATCGGATGCTATCGACGGCCTCTAGGTTTCGGTGGCGTTCAGTCAAAAAAGAATCAAGCTCTCGCCAAGTTGGAAGCTCGGCTTTATTTTTAATGGACTGCTCCCATAATGAGAGCGTGAGCTTTGGTAGCTTCGTTGAGCACATGTAGACGAGGATAGGGTCCCAATTCTCAATATTTATGCCGGATACTTGTAAGGACGTTAGGCAAGCTTGAACGGTGTTTTGAAGTTCCTTCAAGGCATCTCCAGACTCTTGTGCTATAGACTGCACATTGAAAAGAGTTTTCAGGTGGCTGTTCACCTGGAATCGCTTATTTTCGAAACGCTCAGTTAGATTTGTCCAAGCTGAGCGGAAGCCATCATTGGTGAGTGGGGATTTTGAAATGGAATAATTTTTCAACGGGCGTTAGACGGATTGTCTATATATATCGCCGTGAAAAGGTCCCGGAAGGTAGGCCAACGAAGATAATCGCCCGAGAAAACCTCTGTGTCGATAAGAGGGAGTCGACAGCCATAAGATATGGAACTTTGGGACGAAGTTACTGGAGCTTGAGATATTTGGGAGGAGCCCTGTTGGATTTCGAGGATCTGAGCGGCAAATCTTTCGTATATTGTATACGTTTCGTTATACTTCGCTTTGAGAATAGATTTGGTGTCTGTGGCGCTGTCACCTGCAGCTACAATGCACTTGGAGCATGTGTCATTTTCCTCCTTTACCTTTTACCATAAGGAACTGACGTGCTCCCTACGGATTTTGCAGGCGGATAAGGTCGGTGTGGATGCACCGGGAACATTTATGATAGTCTCAAAATGGCTAAGAGTGTCAGCTGAATCCATAAATTTATTAAGAGCGGATTTAGCTAAGGATGTCATTTCGAACAGAAAATTGTAATTTATACGCAACAGAAATAATTGTGAGGATCAGGATTAATATCTTGAAAACGGGGAATTTCTTGGATTTTAGGAACCAATTAAAAGTCCGTAAGGATATACGGTCACACTGGATCGTGTGAAGGAGGTTGTGTGGAAATGTATTTTATGGAATTTAAATTTTAAGGAATAGTTGCGACCGGAAATATTGAAGCTGGGCGAAAAAATATAAAATAAATTATTTAATGGAGACCAGACTAGTAAAATATGGTCACACTGACACTCGTGGAAGCGTATATTTATTTTGGAACTTTATTAGTAATTTTGAATTTTTGTTTAAATATATTTGAAAAAATAATATATTTTTCTGGATTTTCTGGATACCCTTGAACCACGGTGCGGTTCGGAATGTGTGTAAGTACGTTATGTCTATACGTGTGTATGTATGTACGAACAGCGGGACAGGGTAAGGGCACCGATTGCGGGAGTTTTGGAGACGAATAACGGAATGGCGTTGAAGAGCAAAATATGTTTGCGGGAATTTCTCAAAATTGAAACAATTAGCTCGAAATGTAAGTAGATAGAGTGGACTGTATTTTTGAATATTTATGCAAAAATATATGCACGCAGCAGGAAACACAGTAAAAACACAAAAGCTGCCAATTTTGGCGGATCACTTTTATTTTGAAATATTCACTGTGGCTGGATTATATATTTTTTACACAAGGAGAAATGTAGTTTATAGACCACGAATATATATTTTAAAAAAATAGGATATATGTATTATGTTTGTGTTATTAGGGTCTTGGAATTTATATAGCAGTGCAGAGTAGTAGAAGTGGACTGTATTAGAAAATGTATGTAAAAATATATACACGCAGCTGGAACACAGTAAAAAATGAAGAGTGCAGTTTTTGCGGAACAATTTGAAAAATCTGAAAGTTTTACTGCGGCTGGGTTTTATTTTTACACACACTTGGAGTTTTTTTTTGGTATATATTTATTTGTAATTGAAATAATTTGGCACTGGGGACTGGAAAACTTGCACGGAATTTTTTGGAGTGTACGAAATTTTCGGCATAAAGGAATGGAAAAAAATGCCGCGTACAAACAAAAGGAATTGAATAATATATTAAATGCCGTTGCGTCGGATTAAATCGCTTTTCGATTTAGACATAAAATCATACAACAAATTGAACGAAATGGGGTTCGAACAACTGGCTGTATGACCGGCAAATAATAACAATTGGAAATGGAACTTAGCTGAAGCGGTTCAAGCCACCGTAGGCGCTGGAAATAATCTTCGGAAAAATCCAGGAGTGGAAGTCCAAAGATCCGGTAGAAGGATCAAAATGTTGGGGCGGGGGTGGCTTGATTGGAGAAGAGATGCTGAGTCCCAGGAAAAACGGGTGAAAAAACCGGCCAGAAATATATCGAAAACACGGTAGAACTCGGGGGTTATTACGCGACGTGCGTGTGTTTATTAGGTCACTTGTAAATATAAACTAAAAGGTAGAAGCTTAGCTTAAAGACTCCAGAGCGGAGCGGAGAGTTGGAGAGGGAGAGCGAAGGGCAGTGCAAGCGAGCGAGATATGGAAATCTGGAGAAAACTGCCGCTTGACACTGCCTCCCAAAATTAAACGCCCTTTTGGCGTGAACAGAGTTAAAAAAAACCGATCCTTATATTTCAATCCTCTATCGAAAAAAAAGAAGTTTCGCTTGATTCTGAGATTTGACCCAAATTGGCCTGTCACGTTTCACGTGGAATGACCCTTATGATAGCAAAATCTTACCTCCTACCAACATTATGCTACGGAATAGAGATTTTTGGTCATTGTGACAGTGCCTTGCAACACAAGTTGAACATTCCATTTAATAACATAGCTAGATATGTATTTAACATTAAACGAGGGGAACACATCACTTTTGCAAATAATTTTAAATCATGGAGTAATGCCAGAAATCTCATTCTTTTACATAAAATTATGAAAACCAAAGAACCCAGTTCGCATCTTCGGATCGCCAATTTTTTATTCACACTATTCGGTTGTGGAATGAACTGCCACAACGTCTTAAAATAATTGATAGCACAACGCAATTTAGGGACAATTTATTTACATTTTTAAAATCGCAATGTATCAATTAAAATTAAAATTAAAATAACAATATTAATTAAAATAAATTTTCAACAATTTTGTAATATGTCAGCTCTAAATGTTAATTGTATTAAATGTTAGATATAAGTGTAAAACATAAGTAGGGACCTACATATTTTTCATTATACTTCATATTGTTTTTGTGACTAGTGCATTAATTTATAAGGAAATCCTTGTAGTACCAGGAAATAAGAAATAAATAAATTAAATTAAATTAAAAAATATAAAGGGTATATTGTATTCGTTCAAAAGTATGTAACAGCTAGAAGGAAGCGTTTCCGACCCCATAAAGTATATATATTCTTGATCAGGGTCACTGGCCGAGTCGATATAGCCATGTCTGTCTGTCCGTCTGTCTGTCTGTCCGTCTGTATGAACGCTGAGATCTCGGAAACTACAAAAGCTTCCCACACATATTCTTGGGCTTCCTACGCATCGCAAGTTTATTTCAGCCGAGCGCCACGCCCCCTCTAACGCCCACAATCGCCCACTAAAGATTTTAAAATGTGTTTGGCGCCCACACCTTTAAAGATTTCCGAGAAGTATAAATGCAATTTTTTTGTATATATTTATACCTATCGAAATGTAGAAGATATTTTTCAAATCGCACCATTCATTAAAAAGGTACACGCAATCAAAAAAAATTTGTATATATCTATCTCCCTTGCACTCCCCTTAGCTGAGTTACGATTATTAGATAGTCGGGACACCAACCCGACTATAGCGTTCGCACTCCCTTTAGCTGAGTGGCGGGTATTAGATAGTCGGGACACCAACCGACTATAGCGTTCTCTCTTGTTCAATCTGAATTATCAGATCAAGAACCAGCTGATTCCAATTGTGAATCCAACAAATCTTAACAATGCCGGACGATACTGTTGCCCAATGGGCATATATTATATTAAGGATATAGCAAATGCTATCCCTGAATTCAACGGACAAAAAATTAACCTTCAAAGATTTGTCACAGCCTTGAAATTTGTAAACCTAACTAAAGGCACATTTGAAGATATAGCTGTTGAAGTCATAAAATCAAAAATAGTGGGTTCAATTTTGTATAAAGTGCAAAATGAATCTACTATAAACGGAATTTAAAAAAAAATTACAAGACACAATTATTGGCGAAACATCCGAAGTAGTTAAGGCAAAAATGTCAAAAACTACCCAAAAAGGAAAAACAGTAGAAAAATTCACAACTGAAGTTGAAGACTTACGAAAGCTCCTTGAAGCTTCGTAAATTGATGAAGGATTACCTGCTGAACACGCAGACATATTCAGCACCAAGGAGGCTATAAACAAAAAAAATTGTGAGCATGGCCGACTCAAAGCAATCCTTGAGGCAGACAACTTCTCATCAATGAATAAGGCTGTCACAAAGTACATTCAATGTAGTACCGAAATTACGGGTAATGCCAATGCAATACTATTTGCAAACAAAGAACAGGCCTATAGAGCAGTGGTGGCCAGCAGAAGCAGCACACATACAATGAAAGAACGCACTGCGTTTGTGAGAGTGCGAGCATGCACGAATTTGACTGTGTGCGTGACGTTTTTCAGCTTGACAGCGTACGTGAGCGTCGAAAAGCTAGCAGCGCAGCGGCAGTGAAATTGCCTATCCCGTGGGCCCTGCGCGCTGCTTCTGCTGGCCACCACTGCTATAGAGGTAACAACTTCAGAGGTAACTACCGTGGTAGAGGTAGAGGAAATGGTCGTGGTAACTACCAAAATAATGGGTATTACAGGGAAGCAGCTTACGTTCCTTGTAGATACGGGGGCAAATATTTCACTTTTAAAAGAAAATGCAGATATCTTTAACAATTTACAAAAAATACAATAAATATTCAAGGCATAGGCGAGGGAATCATAAAATCCAAAGGACCTTGTCCAATAGAACTCAAGACAGACAAATATATAATTCCATATAATTTTCATATAGTGTGAGGGGCGGTTTTATATTGAATAAAATTACACTTTCACTATTATCACGTCCGCTTTATTCTGCTTTTGTACCAAGAATGATTAACATTAGCCCGATTACCGAGTATGTTATTCTTAATGTTAACTTAACAGTTTATCGGTCGTAAGGTGACCATTTACTCAGCCTACTACAATAGTAAATCAAGATTTTGCGATTCCAAAAAGGTCTTAACCCTACAGAAGATTGGTTTATAATAAGACCAAATAATATATACATTCACATTTATATTCCAATAACATATACTTCTGGCAATAATACAATCCTCCTACCAGCCAGATCTCAAGTAGTACGAAAAATCGAAATAATGTCCGATACTGATACTATATTAATACCAAATCAGGAGATTCAACCTGGTATTTTCATTGCCAATACCATAACATCGAAAGAGAATTCATTTGTCCGATTACTCAACACAACCAGTACTGATCAATTGATTAGAGTAAGTAATTTAAAATGTGAACCAATTTCTGATTATAATGTAATTCAAAACACTTCAAGTAATAGAGAACAACACATCATAGAAGAAATAAAAAAGAATGTTCCCGTTCAATTCAAACAACAATTAACCGAATTATGAGGAAAATATACTGACGTATTCGGTCTTGAATCCGAATCAATAACAACAAATAATTTTTACAAGCAAAAATTGAGATTGAAGGACGATGAACCAATTTATATTACAAATTATTGAAGCCCGCACAGCCAAATTGAGGAAATTCAATTAATTAATTAAAGACAATATGGTCGAACCATCTGTGTCAGAATACAACAGCACACTTTTACTTGTCCCAAAGAAAAAACTATGATGTCATAATAAACTTCCAGTCCCACAAGATGCATATAGTGCTAGACGATTTATAACAATTACACAGGTACACAGCCAAAAATTTCCATGAACCATTTTAAGTTCATTTTCATGAGGATATTTTATTGGGTTTCTTATACCAATAAAACCGCTTTTTTTTATTTTATTTTCTACTCCTAAATGTTGTCAAATTTTGAATAAGTCATAGCAACCTCTAGAACTAAGAAATTAAAACGTTCACTGAACATACATAGAGAAACATACATGTTTACTCGCATTCTATAGGATGCCTTGACTTATTTGAAATTGACAGCACATAGGAGTAGATAATATAATAAAAAAAACGGTTTTATTGGTATAAGAAATGCAATAAAATATCTTTATGAAAATGCTTTAAACCGAAATTAAAGCATACAATGAACAATAGAATGATTAGTTAAAATTAGTTCCATTTAAGATTTAATTCTCAAATATCATGGAAAACTTGAAATGGTTCGTGGAACTTTCACTAAGTTTTATTTTGTGTTCCTATGTTATTATAGACGTTATATTAAAAACTTCGCCGACTATTCACGGCACATAACTAGATTATGTATAAAGAATTTTCCATTTAAATAGTCTTTTGAATGCCAAAATTCATTTCAATATTTAAAAGATAAACTTATAGAACCTACTTTATTACAATATCCTGATTTCCATAAAGAATTTTGTATAATAACGGATGCAAGTAAGCAAGCATGTGGAGCGGTGTTAACTCAAAGCCATAACGGACTCCAACTCCCGATAGCATTCGCATCACGATCATTTACAAAAGCTGAAAGCAATAAAAGCACTACCGAACAGGAACTAGCAGCAATTCATTGGGCAATTACATATTTTCGACCATATATTTATGGGAAACATTTTACAGTTAAAACTGATCATAGACCACTAACATACTTATTTTTAATGGTCAGTCCTAGTTCAAAACTCACACGCATGCGGCTCGAATTAGAGGAATATGATTTCACAGTCGAGTATCTAAAGGGAAAAGATAATTTCGTGGCAGACGCCATCTCTAGAATAACATTTAAGGATCTTCAAAATATTACGGCAAATATATTACAAGTCACTACAAGACAAAAAGTAGACAAAATTCCTGCGGAGGAAAAGATAAAGTAGAATTTTTTTCTTGGACGTTGATGCACTATGGTCAGTACAAACAAGTAGCCCTTACGACACCAAGCAATGGTTGTTACGCGCGGAGCCCTACACCGTTTTGGGCGGGTAAACGAAATCGCGGACAAAGAAAAAGAGAATTTCACAATAGACAATTAAAATACATGCAGGTCAAAATATCAATAGTCAAGATACATGAAGTAAACCTAATTAGTTGCTAAGTAGGATAGTATTATTGATTTAAAGATAGGCAGTGAGTCGGAAGTAGATATTAGGTGATATAGTCTATTATAGTCATTGCAAAGTACTCTAAAAGGTTCATGATTGGCATAATTAGAGATATAATGATTTAAAATTAAAGGAATATAGTTTGTTGGGGCGGGGGTGGCTTGATTGATGAAGGATGATGAGTCCCAGGACAAACGGGTGAAAAACCGTCCAGAAATAATGTCGGAAACACGGGAGAACTTTTCGGGGTATTACGCGACGTGCTTGTGTTTATTTGGACACTTGAAAATAGGAACTGCTTTAGCCTAACTTATCTTATGGGCTCCAGAGCGGAGCGGAGACTTGGGGGAGAATTGGAGAGGGAGAGCGAAGGGCAGTGCGAGCAAGCGAGATGTGGACATCTGGAGAAAACTCGACACTGCCTTCAGAAATTAAACGCCTTTTTGGCGTGAACATTCTCCCCCCCCTTGCGAGGACCACCGTAGCAAGAACATAAGGATAGTCGGCTCAGGGACATGTTGGAAGCAAAGATCGGTGGTCCTTGTGTAGCAGAGTGTGGTGGTCCTTTCCACACTTGTGGCATATACGGTCGCTACGGCAAGATCCTTCTGAATAATGGTGGGCCAATCAATTTTTGCAATATTGATGCAGTTGTACTGCCTGGATCCGTTGTTCGGCAGTTAGCGTCAGAAAGCGGTGGCATTTCCGTAGAGGATGGATTTTTTGGCAGACTCGGCATTGGTAGGATTTAATACCTCGGGAACGCCTGCCATCCAAGGCGGTATAAGGAACCCAATAGTCGGATGAAATATTGGTAGGAGGTATTTGTTTGGAGTGGACAATTTGCGATTTTTATGAGTGTTGAAAATTTGCGCTGAGAAGGTCGAAATACTAAGTGGGATTGAGGCTGACATTGGCCCTGGACGTTTGGATGGAACAGCGTATGATGCCGACTTTGGCAAGTGAAGCAGTTTTGGGCGCTTGTGCAATCACCTAGAGGATGGCTGGTTGCAAAGCAATTTGAGCACAACTGTTAATCGCGGATGTAGGCGAAAGGCAATTCTGCCATTCGATGTGTCTTTTTGGGCTGGACGTTGAGTGAATTATCAGACCGGGTACTATCGACGGCCTCTAGTGTTCGATGGCGCTCAGTTAAAAAGGAATTTAGCTCTAGGCAAGTAGGAATTTTAACCTTATTACGCAAAGATTGCTCCCATAGGGAGAGCGTAAGTTTCGGAAGCTTTGTAGAGCAAACGTAGACTAATATAGGGTCCCAATTCTCAATTTTAATTCCAGAAAGTTCTAAGACAGTTAAACAACCCAGAATGGTGAATGAAAAGGTCCCGGAAAGTCGGCCAGCGAAGATAATCGCCTGAGAAAATCTCCGTATCGATCGGAGGAAGCTGACAGCCTACGAAATTTGATTTTGGGGAGAAGATGCTGGAGGTTGAGATGATTGGGAGGAGCCCTGTTCGATTTGTTCGAGGATGTGAGCGGCCACATTTTCGTATATATCGTACGTTTGAAAGTATTTTAATTTGAGGTCGGATTTTAAGTCTGAGGCACTTTCGCCTGCCGCCACAATACACTTTAAACATACGTCGTATGCGTCCTCCACTTTAAGCCATAAAGCTTGGACTTGATAGCGACGGACCTTGCAGGCGGATACGGTTGGAATCAACCCATCTGGACTGCTGATGCTGGCCTGAAAATGGCTCAGACGGTCAGCTGTGGCAATAAATCGGCTTAAAGCTGCGGTTGCCATAACGGATATAATTCAAATTGAAATTGATGACACAAAAAAATGAATAAAAAATTTTAATAAGTTTTTAAAAGCGAATTGGAATTTAGGAACCAATTAAAAATCCGTAAGGATATACGGTCACACTCGAATTTGTTGTGGAATTTTTAATGGTTTTGACTTTTTTTGGAATAAGCTAAAAAATATATATTATTTCAATAATTAAATAATATTTAAACAAAAGTATGGTCACACTGTACGGATGGAATCGGATAGAAGTTTTATTTACTTGTTTCAGTAGGAATTATATTGTACGAGGGTGGTCCGATAAGTACTTAGCCTCACCGCCCGATGGCGCCACTATCGCAAGAAAACTTTTCTATCATGTAGTACATTCTAGTAGACGGCTACTGTCGAAATTTCAGCTGAATCGGACTCGTAGCTTTGTTTTGCCAGCGTGTGGCATCATACGTGTTCGCGGATTTTAGAAAAATTGAGAAAGAGCAATATCGGTCTGTGATTCGATTCTTGTTTTTGGAAGGGAAATCACGCAGCGAAATCAAAGAGCGCTTGGATGCTGTGTACGGTGACTCTTCTCCTTCGATAGCGACCGTCAAAAATTGGTTTAACGAGTTTCAACGTGGTCGCACGTCGGTTTTTGATGAGCCACGCCCAGGTGCCCCGAAATCGGCTACCACGGAGGATAACGTCCAAAAAGTCCACGATCTCGTTTTGGCAGATCGCCGATTGAAGATACGCGAGATAGCTGAGACAGTACGCATGTCAAAAGACCGCGTGGGTCATATCCTGCATGATATTTTGGGCATGAGAAAGCTGTCGGCGCGATGGGTGCCGCGTTTGCTCACTCCGGACAACAAACGCAACCGCCCTCGCTAAGGCCAAATTGGTCGAATTGGGCTACGAACTGCTACCCCATCCACCTTATTCTCCAGATTTGGCCCCGTGTGACTTCTTTTTGTTTTCAAACTTGAAAAAGTCTCTCGCTGGACAGAAATTTGCGTCGAATGAGGAGGTCGTCGCCGCCACAGAGGCCTATTTTGCAGACCTCGAGAAAACGTATTTTTCAGACGGGTTAAAGAAGTTGGAGCATCGCTGGGTTAAGTGTATCGAGCTAAAAGAAGATTATGTTGAGAAATAAATTGACACTTTTCCAAAATTTTCGTTTTTCTTTTGGAGGCTAAGTACTTATCGGACCACCCACGTATGTATATAAAATATGTTTTTTTTTCTAATATATTTCGAAAAAATAATATTCGTTATTTATTGGATACTCTGGAACCACGGTGCGTTTCGGAATATGTAAGAGTTCGTGTATGTACGTATGTAATAACGTATGGATAACGGCTGGGCACCGATTGCGGGAATTGTGGAGACTTCGAGTACGTATGTATGTATGTCTGCAGCGAACAGCTTGATAGAGAAAGGGCACCGATTGCGGGAGTTTTTGCGACTTATGTCTGTATATATATATATTTGTATATATTGTATATATTTTGTCTGCTGCACAATGTAATTGCCGGTGTAAATTTATAGAAATTTAAGCTTTGTATTTGGACTTAGAAATAATTTGGGATTGATCGTAGAAAAAACTACGTTTTATGTGGACCGTATTCGAAATTGTAGTTGCAGTGGACTGTATTTGAAATAGTAGTTGAAGTGAACTGTATTTTGGAATTATTGTGTAAAAATATATGCACTCAGCAGGAAAACACAGTAAAAAACAAAAGCTGCCAATTTCGGCGGATCACTTTGAATTTGAAATGTTCACTGTGGCTGGATTATATTTTTTTTACACACACTTGGAATTTATAGAACACGAATTTTATTTTTTTAAATAAAATATAACAAGAAAGGAAGCTAGCTTCGGCCAGCCGAAGCTTACATACCCTTGCAGATAATTCCTATTAATCACTAATTTTCCGATCGTTCCTATGGCAGCTATATGATATAGTAGTTCGATATTGATAAAATTAAAATCGAAATTCGAAAACATTTAAATAGAGTCATATCCCAGAGTAGAAGAGAATACGATAAAAACCAACGAAGCAATAATTTATTTCCTATTATATTCCCATTATTTTCCGAGCGTTCCTATGGCAGCTATATGATATAGTCGTCCGATATTAATAAAAATTTATTCGAAATTCAAAATTAGTTAAAAAATGGTATTTCCAAAAATAGGAGGTGATATGTTAAAAAACACCCAAGATATAATTTTTTTACATTTTTTTCCCCGATTATTCCTATGGGAGCTATATGATATAGTTGTCCGATCCGGCTCGTTCCGACTTATATACTACCTGCAATAGATATAAGACTTTTGGGAAAATTTTAGCCCGATAGCTTTAAAACTGAGAGACTAGTTTGCGTAGAAACAGACAGACGGATGGACAGACGGACAGACGGACATGCCTAGATCGACTCGTCTAGTGATGCTGATCAAGAATATATATACTTTATAGGGTCGGAAACGTCTCCTTCACTGCGTTGCAAACTTCTGACTGAAATCATTATACCCTCTGCAAGGGTATAAAAATGGGCGTGTGTAACTGGAACTGTTAATTATTTGTTTTGTATGTGCACAATATTGGAACGGCAATGTAATAATTTCGAGTGTACGAAATTTCGGGAACGAAAAGGAATTGGAGTATATATTAAATGCCGTTGCGTCGGATTTAATCGCTTTTCGATTTAGACTAGAAATCATACAACAAATTGAACGATATGGGGTTCGAACAACCGGCAGTATGACCGGCAAATAATAGTAAGAAGTGGAACCTATCTGGAGCGGTTTAAGCCACCGTAGCTGCTGGTGAAAATCCAAGAAAATTCCAGGAGAGGAAAAATCCAAAATTTGAAGTCTGGCTCGACTGGACCAAATGTTGGGGAGGGGGTGGCTTGATTGATGAAGGATGATGAGTCCCAGGACAAACGGTCCCAGAAATAATGTCGGAAACACGGGAGAACTTTTCGGGGTATTACGCGACGTGCGTGTGTTTATTTGGACACTTGAAAATAGGAACTGCTTTAGCCTAACTTAGGTAATGGGCTCCAGAGCGGAGCGGAGACTTGGGGGAGAGTTGGAGAGGGAGAGCGAAGGGCAGTGCGGACATCTGGAGAAAACTGCCGCTCGACACTGCCTCCAGAAATTAAACGCCTTTTTGGCGTGAACATAGTTTCTTATGAATCTCTTTGGCACATTAAAATGCAGGCTACCCAGTAACTTGGGACTCTCCACATCACCACAAATATGATTCCTAATAAACGTAATACCCAGCATTGTTCTTCGGTTAACTAATGATGGTAAGTTAATTAGAAGTAGTCTACTAGAGTAGGATGACAGTGTTAGGCTTGTGTTCCAGTTAAGTCCCCGTAAGGCAAATGGTCTATATGCACCCCATATTGGGGACTTCAAACTGGTGCGCAGTACTCAAGAATTGTTCGGACTAATGAAATAAACAAGGTCTTGGTGACATAGGGATCATCGAATTCCTTCGACCACCTTTTGACAAGGATTACCTAGGCAATCTCAAATAAAAACTTCTAAGCCCAACGCATATGAAGTCATTAACAATGACGAAGTACATAAAGTAGTGACCTTGCATGTGAATAATAATTTATGTTTTTTTAAAAAAAAAATTACAGCAAGATATAATGTTGGAGATTTGTATAGTAAATGGACCTCTTGACTTAGGTCAGTTTTTCCAAAGGCTAAACTGCAGGCTGGTAAACCAAAAACTACCCAAATTAAAGTGGCACCATGTCAAAAATGCCAAATGTCGAAAACGACAAGATATACTAAGACTCCTTTAACACTTATAGAAACCCCAGAAATGATATTCGATAAGTTATTTGTGGATACCATCGGTCCACTACCGAAATCAGATCAAGGGAATGAATATGCAGTCACCTTTATATATGATCTTATGGCAGATCATATATACCAGTACCAAATAAAAGTGCAAAAACAGTAGCAAAGGCTATTGGTTCTAAAGTACGGTCCAATGAAGACGTTCATAACGGACATGGGAACAGAATACAAAAATTCTTCAACCGAACATCTATGCAAAAACCTATACGTACGTACATTTCAACTGATAAGACGAATTGGGATGTATGGTTAAAATACTTCGTTTCAATACGACACCCTCTATGGCACATGAATTTTGTCCATATGAGCTAGTGTTTGGTAGAACTTCGAATTTACCAAAACATTTTAATAGCGTAGATAGAATATAACCTATTTATAATATAGATGATTGTTCAGACGAACACTAATAAAAATAAAATATAATACTTTATGAGCTCTGTGCATGTCATGTGACAATTGTAAATCGACTCAGAGCCATAAACTATGATCTGTAATTTTAGACCCTACAAGGGAGCGGTGTTAGCACTTGTAAGCTGTAAGTGCAGGCCACTTGAGCCTAAGCAAAGATAATCACTTAAGATGTTTCTCACACTGCACCAAGGGTTCCTGTGCGGGGGTCAAATGATAACTCTCCCGCTCAGGCAGACGCGGCCTCTGCGTAGGCCACAGATAAGACCAGAATAATAATTTCATGTTAGTTTCCTAAGCAGGGACTTAGAAAATAAAATTCAGTTTTAATACAGAACTCAACTGAAAAGGTTGTTTTATTTAATTCATCCCTTTCATTTTGGTCCTTCGACAACTCTGCAGTTTTCCCCCACCAGTGGTAAGAGACTCAGAACTTAGGCCAGCACCTAAAAAATAAAAATCTGTAATACTTGCAGTTTTTGTTTAAGGTGTTAATGAATAGTTGACTCTTGTTTTCCCCCACCAGTGGTAAGAAACAGAGTAAAAAATTTTAAAAAGCAAAAAGATATAAAAGAATCTTTTCTGTTATAACAAATTTAATCAATTATAGTATTGCAACAAAAACGTCAAAGTTTGTTGTGAAAGTGGTCGAGAAATCGACAAGTTACAAAATAAAAATAATTTTGCCATCGAGCAATTATTATTTTTGGCGTTTTCGAGGCCTTCAACATCGAAAAAGTGATTTAATAAAATCAGGCGTATTCGAGGCCGACATCGAAAAAGTGAACACGGGTGTATAAAAAGTGACTCCCGAAGTTACAAATAATAAGTGACTCCCGAAAATACAAATAAAAAGTGACTCCCAAATTTATTGAAAAAATAACGGGTATAATAACATCAAAGTGACCCCAAAAAATAAAATAAATACAAAAAAATAAGTGACTCCCAATATAAAAACACAAGCAAAAAAATCCCAAAAAATCTACAAAAAAAAAACTCAAATCATCTTTAAACCTGCATACAAGGACTCCAGGACTTCAAGGAATTCAGCACGTCAGCACGTCTACGACTACTACAACTACAAGAGCGAGGACAGCATCGGAACAATTAGCGGAAAAAACAAATAACATCGAAGATTCAGCAGCGACAACAACAGCGGCAACAATATATAGGATCAGATAAGTCCTATATATCAAATTCAAATTATTTTTTTTTTAAATACAAATATTATTATATTATATTATTATATAAAAATATTGTTTAAGTTTTCGAGAACTAAATTCAAGTTTAAATAATTACAAATAAAGTAAAAAGTATATATAAAAATGTTGTCCGATCAAACTATCGCACTGATCAAAAGGCAGGTGGAGATCACAAATGTCAGTAAGGCGCTTGAAGATCTCCCGAGCTTATCTTTCGAGTATTTAAAGAAATTTGATGAGCTGAAGGCTGAATGCATCCAAAATCATAAAGCTCTGATTCATATTGGAGTAGTCGACCATGACTACTTCATTAAGAGTCATTACGAGCAAATGCTCTCTATTTTTAATAGAATTAAAGTAAGAATAGATAACGTGTTAGCTGATTCTGACAAGTCTGATGGTAAATTAATGGTGAAAGCGCAAAATACAGAAAAAAATTTAAACTCCGAAAGCCAGTTAGATACAGCGATAGAGCAGTTAGAAACATATTTAAAGGATACTTTTGAGGAAATTCAAAATGATAAATTTATTTTTTTTATTTGATTGTTTCTATCCCAGCGCTACAAGCATGTAGCATACTTATAAATTAAGGCGCTAGTCACAGGTGTACAATTGAAGGCTGAACTTAAAGCTTAACTTATATGCTAACATTTGTGTCGGCACTTACTACTATTACTATTTTAATTGACTTTTATTTTTAAATGTTGATTTTAATTTTTAATAATTTTTTGATTTTTTTAAAATTTTTGAATTTTTAATTTTTAGTTAGTTAATTTTAATTTTAAACTGTAATTTTTGATTTTTTATTACTCTCACTTTCTCTCTAGATTCTGGTGGTGCTCTTAATTAGTCTTAAAATATTCTTGCAGTGCGTTTTTAAATTGAGCTTCGTTACTGATTGCCTTGATAGTGTGTGGAAGTTGGTTCCAATTACGAACAGCATATACAAGGAACTGCCTCCTTGTGCATAGATACTTATACTTAATGCTCATTATGTTTCTGGTTCTTCTTGACGAACTAAAAATAAGTTTTTCATATAGGTACAACGGCTCTTGCTTGCTTATAATTTTATGGAGTAGTAATAGGGCCCTAAGGTTTGTCCAGGATTTAAGTGGCATGTTAAAGATTTTAGTTGTAACGTCACTTATATGGTCAGCTCTCTGTCTATTATAAATATATCTTGCCACATTATTAAACGCTACCTGCAGCTTGCGCTGACCTACGGAGCTGCAGTCACTAAATACCTCTAGACCATAGAAAAGTACCGGTATAAGGTACATTTTTGCAATTGTCTCTTTTATTTTGGTCGGTAAGAAGTCTTTGGTCAAGTATAGGTTTCTAAGTATTGCATACATTTTTCCCACAGATTTATTAATGTGATCATCCCAAGTCAATGTTTGATTAAACGTAAATCCTAAATTAATTGCAGTTTTCACATACTCAAGAGGAGCATTATTAATAGATAGTTTTTTCAATGCACCGGTAGCCATCACTCTTTTACCTACCATAATACATTTCGATTTTTTCGGGTTTAATCCTAGCCCATTGATTTTCGCCCACTGGCTAACAATTTCCAATTCAGTTTGACAGACACTTATACATTCATTAATTCTACGAATAGGACGGCTTACATACATTTGAACATCATCAGCATACATGTGTACTTCACAGTTTGACATATTACTAGGTAAATCATTTACATACACTGAGAACAGTAGTGGACCTAGGACGGATCCTTGCGGCACACCACGTTTCAGACAAAGAAAAGACGAGTACACATTATTTACGAAAACAGACTGCCCGCGATTGCTTAGATAGGAACAAATAAGTTGCACTGATGAGCGCGAGAAATTACATAGACGCTTTAACTTAATACAAAGAATTTCGTGATTTACCGTATCAAATGCTTTACTATAATCTAAAAGAGTCAAAAATGTTATGTTGTCAGTATCCATTTTTTCCCTGATATCTTCAACTATTTTAATTATAGCTGTGGTACAGCTTCTGCCAACACGGAACCCTGATTGCTTATCGGTTAGTATATTCTTACTTGTTAAATAATTGGTCATCTGACCAGCCATAAGTCTTTCGAAGACTTTAGACAAATATGGTAAGATTGAAATTGGCCTATATTCGTTTGCAGATTTTGGAACAGGTATAATTTTAGCTAATTTCCAAGAGTCGGGAAATATTGATTGTGTCAAGGCAGTATTATATATAAAAGTTATGTATGGTAATATTTTTGGCAATAGTATCTTTATAAATTTTGGGTTTATGTCGTCGACTCCAGTAGCATTTGACTAAATTAGTAACATTGATTTAAGGACATCAGACTCAGTTACACACACGAAACTAAAACAAGAGAGAACGCTATAGTCGGGTTGGTGTCCCGACTATCTAATACCCGTCACTCAGCTAAAGGGAGGGCGAACGCTGTAGTCGGGTTGGTGTCCCGACTATCTAATAAACGTAACTCAGCTAAGGGGAGTGCGAGGGATATAAAAATTTTGATCAGGCATAAGTTTTAAACGAATGGTCCGATTTAAAAAATTTCTTCTACATTTCGATAGGTATTGATAAGCACAACAAAACTGCATTTTTACTTTTCCGAAATATTTAAATTTTTAAAATCGTTTATAACCTATTGTGGGCGTTAGAGGGGGCGTGGCACCTTTTTGAAATAAACTTGCGCTGCGTAGGAGCTCCTAGAATTTGCATGCAAAATGTCAATCTCCAAGCTTTTATAGTTTCCGAGATCTCAGCGTTCATACAGACAGACAGACAGACAGACAGACAGACAGACAGACGGACAGACGGACAGACAGACATGGCTAGATCGACTCGGCTAGTGATCCTGATCAAGAATATATATACTTTATAGGGTCGGAAACGCTTCCTTCTAGCTGTTACATACTTTTGCACGAATACAATATACTCTACGAGTAACGGGTATAACTACTATCACAGGTACCATTATCACAGCCGCAATTTATATTATCACAATTTCGATATGTATTTTGAGGTAGGTGATCAAAATAGTCATCTTTAGTTACTTCAGGTACTTTGCAGTCTAAAAATTTTTGGTTTAGTTCATCAGGATTTGCTTCACATCGATTAGTGTTGGTTTTACCAATGCCTAGTTTTTTAATATCAGCCCATTTCTGCTGACTCGTTGTTGCCCTATTAAATCGAATAAAGAAATATTTGCGTTTCTCTTGATTAATCAATTGTGAAACATTTTTTCTTAGAGTTTTATATTGAACCGCGTGCTGGCTTGTCTTGTATCGCTTCCATTTTTTAAATGCAGTATCCCGTTTGTCAATAAGTACCTTAATTGCTGAATTGAACCATGGATTTTCACGTGGCTTGGTCATTTTATCACAGTCAGTTACAAAAAATAAATCAAGTAAAGTATCACAGTGGTTTGAAAAATGTGTAGATACTGATGAGTTTACTAAATTTAAACCAATAGATTCGATGTCATCGGATAATTTATTTTCTTTTAGAATATTGCTGTTGAAATCCCCAGCAAGGATAACGTCCGAATATTGTATAGACATAGAGGACAATAAGTCAATTAAGTTTTGGTAGTCAATAAATCGGTTTGGTCTTTAAACACAGCCTATTAAAGTTTTTGATGAGTATAATGTATTTGTGATCTGAACAAATATCCATTCAACAGAGCTATCACTCGGATGTTTACAGACAAACTTTGCATTAAGACTTTTGTTTACATATAAGGCTACTCCCCCAGCGTGGCTACCTCGGTCGGAACGAAAGATATCATAACCATTACACTCTACTAACGAATCACTGACATACGACGAAAACCACGTTTCGGACAAGCAAATAACATCAATGTTAGAACTAACAAATAAATACCTAAATTCTTCGATTTTTTTCACTAAGCTTTGAGCGTTAATATGGCATACACGAAGGCCATTTCTCTGATTACCAAGTACTCTAAGCATCGTATAGCTGCTCGCACTCGGGGAACAATCATTGTCATCCATCATCGACAGACCAGACAATCAGTAACGCATGCGCACCTATTGATTTTGATATAAGAATTAGTCTAAGCACCACTATTAAAAACAAGAAAGAGTCTAGAGAGAGTGTCAGATACCTAATTAAGAGAGTCGTATTTTTAAGATTTTGGGAAATCTTATGTCTAATATAGAAAGAATATTTAGATTTAAAGAACCTAGTTATAATTAGATTAAGATACAGGAACATATCAGCGGCGAAATCCCTCACAATTCGCAGCGATTCCGTCCACCACAGATGACGAAGTTGCAGCGCCCGGAGATGAAGATAATTGAGAAGAGCGAGAAGAGGCTAGCTTATCAGCATCTTGCGAGAGCGCCAACAGCTGATCCATACTCTCGATGCAGTAGATTTTGTCATTGCACCTGACGTGGACTAAACCTCTGCGGGTAAAAACAGCAGAGAACAGTCTGCGCTTTTTAAGCTTCATTGCCTCTTTAAATATTATATAGTGCTCTCTCAAAAGCTGCTCATTGACATAAAGAGCAGCTGGTGAGTCGAAGCCCATCATATGCAAACTTAGTTGTTGGTTTACTGCGCGACGATAAGCTCCGATACAGCGCAGCAGCGTGATTTTTTCGTGTTGATTTTCCATACGTATTATGACCACCGGGTCAACAGAAGAGTTTTGTGTTTTTCTGGCCCGGAATAGCTCCTTGATTTTCGGTGGCGGTGCTAGCTTGAGTGAAAAACAGAGCTGGTTAAACAACACCTTCAAGTTTTCCCCCTCAATAAATGGAATTCCATGTACGCGTAAGTCACACGCCTGATTTGCCATTTGTTGTGCTGCCAGTTTTGCCTCGATCTCTCCCACTCTCTCTCTCAGGGTGGTCAGCTCGCCAACCTCCCGATCCAGATGCTTGACGCTCTCAATCAGCTGATTCCTCCCAGCGCGTAATTGTGCCACTTCGCCCTCCACGATGGTGACACGCTCGCCAAACTGCTTCATCTCGGCTGCAATGCAATCTAAGCGGCTCGTAAGACCGTCTAGAATACGTTCCTCTGCGTCCCTCACATAGGATGCTATTTGCTCAGTTTGTTCTTTGAAGCGCGAGTTGAGCATCTCTAGGAGCCACGGCGGCGGAGCATCAGACATGCGCTCGGTGGGACTCACAATGTTGTTGGTGTTGCTGCGAAGTCGCTTGTTTGCTGGAGCCGAAGTTAAAGACATGGCAACTTGGAGAGTGTGAAGAGTGTGGACAGATAAGTTCGACGGTGGTAAGTTCGATGTTCGTGCACAAGTATGGATGCGGCGTTCAATTTTTATTTGTTTCTTTAGTTATTTTAATCAGTTTATGTGGCAACCTGGCCGGTATCCAAAAAGACTTGCAGTATTCACAGTGAAAGCGAGATCTTAGTACCCTTTTAACTGGTGTCTACGCTTATTTTAACTATAAGTTCAGAGTGAAAACTATTTTTCTTTGGAGCTTAGAGAAAACACGTCCGTTCGTACCGAATACACTGATTATATGATTATTTAAGACTTTTGAAATTAGGATTGGGAAGATAAATTTTTATTGGGATAAGCTAGTTCTTTTAAAGAAGGGAAACACTACGGACGTCACGATTAAAAGGTATAATGATATATTGGAAGAATTAGCATTCGATATTTCCATGGTTACCAAAGATATGAAAAAAAAACTCGAGAAAATTGTGCCTAATAAGGTAGAAGTTGGAAATCATAAAATTGATGATTTGCCAACGCTACCTAAAATTCAGGTACCCACATTTTATGGAGATTCCAAAGATTGGGACCTATTTTATGAGTTATTTAATGAACTCATACATTTAAGGGAGGATCTCAGTCCTACCTTAAAATTTAATTACCTTAAAATCTCACTTAAGGGAGAAGCCAGGAATGTGGTTTCTCACTTATTGTTGGGATCAGGTGATAACTATGAGCCCGCTTGGGAATTGTTAACCAAGCGGTATGAAAATAAAAGGAAAATTTTTTTCCGATCAGATTAATCGCCTTCTTGATCTCCAAAATCTAAATGTGGAATCAGTTCGGCAATTAAGAATGTTTATTGACACAATTAATGAGTCAATTCACATGATAAAATTAAAGGCACAAATTTCTGACGAGGTTGATATAGTTTTTGCACACATAATAATAAGAAAATTTAACAAAGAAGCTCTGCAACTATATGAGAGCCATGTTAAAAAAACTAAAGAGATTCAAGCATTGTCCGATGTCATTGCATTTTTAGAGCAACGACTCAGTTCGATTAGCTCAGTTCAGGATGAAAAACCTGGTAAAAAAGTGTTCAGTAGTAATATGAAAGAGTTGTCTACTAACAGTTGTCCGATGTGCAAAAGTACGGGACATTTGATACTTCAGTGTCAAAAATTTAAGGCTTTGAATCCGTCTGAAAGGATGGAAAAAGTAAAAAAGGCACATTTGTGTTTTAAATGCCTTAAACATTCATATAGTATGAAATGTCAAAGTGACATTTCTTGTTCGATTTGA